>JAOTQR010077803.1:0-11841 GCA_025774065.1 Solanum ossicruentum | reverse complement strand
TGTTGTTGGGTCGGAATAACCTTTGTGCAGGTTGGTGTCGTGGATATCGACTGGGACGAAAGGAGTTTGTGTATTCTGTTAGACTTACTTCTTTTGTTAGTTGACTTGCTGGGTACTGCGTGGTATTTGGTACTCACCCCTTGCTTCTATACTCATGTAGGTGGTGAACCTGAGCTGTGAAAAGAAATTTCTTAAAGCATCGAAGATTCTCAGGAGACGTAGAGAGGTAGTTGTTATCATCTGGCTGACTCTCTTGTTCCTATTTCTTCTGTACTTATTCTATTTGAGAAGAAGGACAGCTTGGACATGTATTTTCCTTATTTTTTTCTGTATTTTTAGTGGCTTATACGCGTGACAACCAATCCTTGGGTGAGATTTAAGTTTATGAAAATTTCTCAGTTTTAATTATTTATTTTAGTTAAAAAGCTTCCGTTTGTTGTATTTGTTATCCCTTTTGAGTTAAAGGCTGACTTGTTCTGGTGGGATTGAACAAGTGCCATCATGCCAATTTTTGGTTCGTGACAGTCAATTCCCAATTATCTGGTATAGGATGATCCGTCAAGAAGTTCGCTAATGCTTGTCCTTTCACAGCCTTTTGAGGGATGTATACAATCTCAAATTGTTGGAACTGAAGGTACCACCTTGCTAGTTGATCACTAAGGACTAGTTTCCACATAACAAATTTGATGGGATTTGCCGTAAAAACAAGGCAGACAATATGAGCTTGAAAGTAGTGCTTCATCTTTTGAATCGAAAAGACCAACGCCAAACACAACTTCTCGATTGGTGAACAATTCAGCTCATTTGGTGTCATCATTCTACTCATGTAATAAAAAGGCATTTTTTTTGCCTTCATTATTTTCTTGAGCTAGTAAGGCTCCCACGGACCTTTCTTGTACCACAATGTAAGGTATCAGTGGCTTTCTAGGTATTAGGGCTACTACGACCGGAGGTTTTGCCAGATGCGCTTTTATACTTTCAAAGGCTTTTCTACATGTTTGATCCCACTTGAAAGGAACACCTTTCTTCATGAGATGATTGAATGGTTGACATCTTCTAGCTAGATTTGAGATGAACCTCCTTTAGCAGGCTAATTTCCCTTAGAGACTTTTCAACTCATGAATGTTTTAAGGTTCGAGCATCTTCAAAATTGCATCAACTTTGGCTTGATCAATCTCAATTCCTCGATGCTGCACAATGAAGCCAAGAAACTTTCTAGAAGCAACCCCAAAGGCACACTTTAATGGATTCATCCTCAGTTGATATCTTCGAAGCAACTCAAATACCATTCTCAAGTCTTTTAAATGGTCGTTCCTTCTCTTCGACTTCACCACCAAGTCATCAACATAACATTTAACATTTTTATGGAGTAAATCATCAAATATATTTTGCATGACCCTTTGATATATGGTACTAGCATTCTTCAAATCGAAAGGCATTACGCCTTTAGGTGTACGAAACGCCGTGAGTTCTTCATCCTTTAGTGACATGAAAATTTTCTTATAGCCAAAAGAACCATCAATGAATGACACTGCCTCATAACTAGTTGTATCATCAATCATTAGCTTTAGAATAGGCAGAGGGAGCTCATCTTTAGGGCATGCATTGTTTAGATCTTTGAAGTCGACACAAACTCGAATTTAGTCATTCTTCTTCCTCACAGGAACATTGATTGAAATCTACGTGGGGTATTTAACTTTTCGAATGAAGCCCGTCCCAATAAGTTTGTTAACTTCTTTCTCGATCAATGGAACCAAGTCTGGCCTGAAACGTCTTTGAGCCTGCTTGACAGGACGAGCACCATGCTTGACTACCAATTGATGGACTGCTATTTTGGGATTCAAACCAAGCATTTCTTTATAGATCCAAGTGAAGACATTCCTATATTCTTTGAGTATGTTTATATAAGCCATTTCTTCATCGGCTTCTAGGAAAGTACTCAAGTAAGTTGGCCTCGGGTTTTCATCCGTGCCAAGGTTAACTTCCTTTAAGGGATCAATCGTTGTCTTCACTCCTTCTTCAAATTCTGGTGGAGCATTTCCAGTATCCTCCTCTTCCTTTGGATCATTGTCATTGATTGATATATGATTAGACCAAACAATACCTCCAAACTCTTCATCAATATTCAGTTGCCATGAGGCGTCATTCTCAATCTGAGTTGTAACATGACATGAGAAGCCTATACTTTCTTCATCTTCCTCGTTCTCTTTGGTGTAAACTACAGTGTGAGGCTTCATTTTTAGTACCTTTTTACCTGAAACTATGAGTTTCACTCGTCGCTTCATCTTGGAAGGAACGACGCTTTCGAAATCCTTTTGGATCATAGGTGAAGGAAGCATTGTTACTCTTAGTTAACTTCTCTGATGCTTGTTATTCTTCTTCTTTAATGGACCTAACCTCTCAAGCACAGAAGTTCTTACAGTGGGTTTTCTAAGTCGATCAAATACAGAAGGTTGTTTATTAGAAGAAACACACTCATCTTCTATAGTGATATAGTTATTGCTTGCCCTTCTTATGGAGATGCACACCGGTGGTGGTTGGCTATAGCCTAAATCTTCATGTGCTTGCCTATTTGTGCCCTCCAATGGGAGTTTCCCTAGCCTAGACGGCTCATCAGGGTTGTACCCGGCCTTTGCAAGTAATTTGTAAGCATTTGGATCAAAGCCTTTTGTACATTTTGTAGGGAGTGATGTATCTTATGGTGGATTTTGAGCTACAAACGTTCCCAACAGCCTTGAAGATAAATTTATTGCATCGATCCATCTTTTAGGAAGAGTCAACCCCCTAGCACATTCCCTCGTACATCAGATAACTGACCCTCCTTTTTCTTCACCTTTGGGACATAACAAAGTGTAGGTATTGACTTAGTTTTTAAGGGTATGGTCTTCCCCTTATTAGGACAAGTATTAGGCTCCCCAATGTCAGTTTTGGCCCTTTCAATAGACGCATCGGTTGCTTCACCTTTGAGCTTCACAGGTTTGGTTAGTTTGACACCCTCATGATTTACACCTTCACAACATAACTCTTCAAATAGAATTTTGCATCAGCAAAATGTGACTCAAACTCAGTGAAAGAATTATTGTCAGCAACTATCTTCCTTTCGATTTCATTTTTGAGGTACTTCAAACACTGATAGTAAGAAGATGAGACAATTTTGTTCTCGTGCACCCAAGGACTTCAAAGCAATATATTATATGAAGTCTTTGCATCAATCACAAGCACCCATGCACTTGTTCGCAAATCGTCCATATGAATTTCTAGCTTAATCGAGCCTATAGACCTCTACCCTCCTTGATTGAACCCTTTTATTAACAAACGACTTTTGCTAAGCTCTTTAGTTGTGATGTCAAGCTCTTTCAACGTGTGAATAGGTAGAATGTTAACACCAGACCCTTCGTCTATCAAAATTCTATTTATCTTCTTCTCTAGTACGTGACCCACTATATATAGAGGACGATTGTGTAGAGTTTCGCCAAATAGAAGATCATCGTCAGTGAATGTGATCTTTGTGGCACACTTTACCCGCCACTTCATCTTTGTTAGCAAAAGACACCTTCGATGAATCTTCATTCATTGTTTCTCCCATCTCAGTATTGAAACATGATGCCCCAATATTGACTTGGATGGCCTCCATGCAGAACCAACTTGGTAAGAATTCCCCAAAAGTCACAGGACATCACAGTTTCTGGTGGTGATGCATCTCCATTTTTGGCCCCTTTGGACGCCTGACGAGTTTCTACTTCTTTGATCTCTTTACTACCCTTTGTCTGATCGATTGTTCAAGTGATCCTTTCTGTGGACTTGTCTTGTTGTGCCTCTGCCTAGTTACAAGAATCCATTATTCATCATCATCAATAATGATTTGGGATTTCTCTTTCTCTATTGGCCTTTCTTACTCATGCGGACATATTTGGACTGGGTCAAGCGAGCCAAATATAATAGAGATTTGATTAGAGGTTGTCTTTCCATCATCAAGGATAATCTTCTTTTCATTAACCAATTGCATAACCTTGTCCTTAAAGAGAAAACACTTTTCAAGAGGGTGGCTAACAAGTCTATGATACTTGCAACAATTCAGGTCATCAGTCTTCCCTGCTTCATCAGGTCGTTTTATCTCTGACAACTCAATGAGCTTTAGCTCAACCAACTCCTTAAAAATTTCAGGAACATCAGAATCCAGAAAAGGGTATTCCTTTTCTTGCATATCTCTCAAGGTTAGCGTTTGATTTGGACGCTCTTGAAAAGTCGTCTTTACATTTTGCTTCCTATTCTCCTTTGTAATAAACTTTACAGGTGAGATATTGACATTTATGGACTCTTTCTTGTCATTCCTGGGCATAAATTTACCCCAAGAACCCCATTTCTTGGGTTCTTGTTAGTCCTTTCCTTTGCGAGGATCGTGAACAAGCATCCCATCTTTTCCAGCAGAAGACATGCTTAACTTCATATCATGAGCACGTATTGCTAGATCTTCAAAAGACATAGGTTTGATCCCTTGTAGGATGTACAGAAGGCCCCAGTGCATCCCTTGGATACACATTTCTATAGTAGAGGCTACACTAAGTCTGTCTTTGCAATTAAGGCTCGTATTTCTCCATCGATTTATGAAGCTGATGATAGGTTCATCCTTTCTTTGGTGAGTATTTGTAAGTTCTACCATGCTCATTGTATGCCTTGTGCTATAGAAGCGATTAAGAAACTCATGCTCGAGTTGCTCCCAACTGTCAATAGAGTGAGGCTCAAGGTCTGTGTACCAATCAAATGCATTTACTTTCAAGGAACGGATGAACTGTTTGAGGAGATGGTCTCCACAGGTCCCAACATTATTTACATGTCTCCACAAAGTGTGCAACATGCTGCTTTGGATTTCCTTTGCCTTCGAATTACTGAAATTTGGGGGATTGATAACCGATAGGCATTCTGAGGCTATCAATCCTCGCAGTGTAAGGCTTAGCATACATATGGGAAGACCTTGTGGAGATTTCATACTTGAACTCCTTCAATTGATCAACTGGGATCGTTCCTTCAGCAGAAAACAATAGCTCTTTGATAGTCGGTGCTTGCTTCACAGGATTCTTAGCCTCTTGAATCTCAATACCCTTCCCTAGTGTATGGCTAGATTCTCCATCTAGTAAACCTTCCACCTTATCCATCAACTTATCGATGCGAGAGTCTTGGTGTTGCACATGCCTAGTCAATCTTTCAATCATCTTCACTAGGTTCACAAGTTGTTCCTTCGTGGATGAAGCATTAGTTGTCTAGCACAGATTATCATGGAAGTTGATCTTTAGGGGTCTCACATTACACGACGCACATGGAGAAGACTCGTTGGATGAGTCATGGCCCTTCTTTGTGGTAGAGTTCTTGAAACCAGAGACCTCAAGCAGAGTCAACGTCTGCTTAATCTTTTCAACAACACTGCTTCCTTCTTCAGAAGCATTTACAGAGGACCTCAATCCCTTCAGAGTTGAAGAACCAAAATCGGGAGTTGGTGCGAACGACACTCGCAATGTTTGTTATCCCAGTATAGTAGTTGTGCTTCTTGTAACAGCTCCGACGCTTCCAAAAGTAACACCAAAGGATTCACTCCACTTCAGCAGAGAACTTGAAATCAACAGCCTTAGAGGAAGTTGATCGGGAAATCTTCTTAGAAACTACTTCAGTATTATTTGGTGCTTGAAAGTTGAGATGAGAGGTAGAGACTGTCCCACTGGGCATGCCAAAATTTGTAGATGATAAAATTCGCATTGAGAAAATAATAATGAAGAACGAAAATACAGAAACAATTTGTAGTATTTGATTTCAATAATGTGAGTGTTACAATCTCTACGAATCCTCTAATTCACCTTTTTAAGTGTAAATTCAAGGGCTCTGGATCTTGTTCTTGAATTTGAAGTCTGTTCTTGAATCCGATCTTGAACTTTGATCTCGAATCTTGATTTTGATCTTGTTTCTTGATTTTGATATTGAATCTTGAGTTCAAGAGCTTTTAAGTTTGTTCTTGAACTTGAAGGCTTGAATGTTTGAATTCTTGAATTTGTAGAGAAATTGTGGTGTTTGATCCACGAGCTCTTTTTAGCTTTATGTTAGAATTCTTGATGTCAATTCTGAATTATGAAGACCCCCTATATATATTTGCAGAGAGGAGTCATAATAAAATCATACTTTCTCTCGGCCAATCAAATTTAAGTGATATGGCATGTTGCGTTTTTATAAAATGGGCCTGTCATTTTGACAAATGGCATGATCCTATTGGTGTCTTTGTTAGACTTGGCGTGCCATGTTATTTGACACGTGACATCAAGTGGGCCTCTTGAATAAAGGGATATGGGGCCCAATGAAGTGAGTCATCTTTTATAGCCCAAATAAATGAATTTAGGCTTTTAATTAAATTCATATTTTATTGGACTCAATTTAATAAATCCAATTATATTAATCCTCAATATTCAGTTTGGACTAATATGTTTGTGAATTTAATATAGTTTGAATCATATTATAAAATTTATATTTTCATAAATTTTATATGATTACATGTATGTGCTTTGCATGTAAGTATCATGTCAATTCAAAAATTATATATAAATAATATTTGCTAAAAAAATATTATGTAAATAAATATTATTAATTTGATACGATAGTTTAATTTATTATATACCAGCGAGGATGAGAAAATCAACTTATGCAGTAGTTTATATAAAGTAATAATTTATACATAAGATAATAATTTGGAGTTGAATAGTAGAAGCTAAATAATTGATTGATTAAAATTTAATGTGAAAAAATTATCCTAAATATAAAAAGAGTAGTTTAATGTTTTCAACGTAATTTTATTGATTTTTTTCTTTTTAAATTTATTATATTACATACTTTTATTAATAAAATATTTTATAAGTAAAATTTTAATTAATTTCAAAGTCAGAATAATAATAATATTTTTCCTTTCCTTTCCTTCGTAGCCTAGACAGTTATTATATAGAATTGTTCTTAACCAAAAGTGAGTTCCAAATATAAAAAAAAAAAAAAAAAAACTTTAATCCAAAAGTAAATCTTGAAAACAAATAAATAAAAGATAAAATAATAAATTAAGAAAAATAGTGAAAAAATAATTTTATCTAAAGTATTTTTTAGGACTTAGAACTTGATTAGGATTAGATTATAATTCCTAGCAAATTCGTATTCGTTATATATATCTTAGAAGATGAATTTTCATTAAACATAAAACTAAAAATTACACTTATCGATAAAACTATTATTTGAATAGGTTAAACTTATGATAATGCTACAATTCTACTACACGTAATCTTTTTTTTTTTCAGTTGTCATGTATTTTTTAAAAAAATTCTCTTTATTATATATTTTAGGACTTTTCTCTTATCATATATTGCAGGACTCCTTGAAAAAAAAGAACAAATATTATTAAAATTATCTTAATTAATTTATAATAATTTAATTTTCTAAACCCATCATTTTTATTTTATTTTATTTTTTTTGGAAAATAATACTTCTAGCAGTTAATTTGAGACTATATTTAAGAGTAGATTAGAATTCTAAATTTATAGATTTACAACATTTTGTCTAATTTCTCAATAAAAGTTTTCGACTTAAACAAAAAATTATCAAAAGAAAAGAATATAGTATGTGTGATCATATATGATCTTTAAAGCTATTAACTAAAAAGTTTTTAAAAAGACTAAAAAATAATTAATAATGAATAAAAATAAATGATTTAAATCAAAATAAAAAGATAACTTTTAAAAAAAAAAGGAAGCATCAAAGAAGGTTAAATCAAAAGGAAAAAGGTTGTTAAATAGAATTGAAGTAGAAGATAAAACATTAAAATTAAATAAGACATGTTTAAGTTTGGCGTAAACTTTTTTTAAAAAAAATAATCTAATTCTAATTCTAACTATTTTGAGTAATTAAGTATGCCTTATATGGGCATTTAAATGCTCTACCCACTTTTTAAGTATCTATATATTTCAATTCCACGTGATACGTGCTCTGGCCAACTATCTCTTCCCGTTTCCACGTGTCCGTTCTAGGTGTAGACACGTTGGCGAATTGATTGATTTTCCATTAATTCATCAATCTATTGATTACACATGGGTGTACTAGTTTATTGACTCTTGGGAGTTTGAGTCATGCATATGGCCTAATGTTTTTTATACTATCTTGCTAGAAGTTTTGTGCTTATGCATTGCCTTTTTAATGAATTTTTTCTTTGTTACTATAGAAGTTAACTATGTCGCCAAGGTGTTTGATGTTATATTGCAAAAAAGATGAATCTGAACTTACTCATTATTATGCACTGTTTTCTGACAAAATGAAAATTACACTGTATTTGGTTTACTTATTTACATTCACTATTAACTTGTGAAGTAATTCATGATGGACAAGAAAGCCCCATAAAGATGTGCACTTGTTCAGTATTACTTTGAATCAAGAAATGAGAAGGTTGTCAACACAGGTATCTTAAGTCTCATGATTGCAGGAAATTATATTGCTCTTGGTTTAGTTACTTCCATCCATTATTATTTCATTTCCATACATACCTTAAAATAATGCTCCTACTGAATTTTTATGTGTGTCTAAATTGGGTGAAAATTTAAAAAGTAATTAGCTAATAATTATTTTTATGCACTGAACACCTCATAATGCTATCATGATCAGGGAATTTGAAACGATAATGTACATTTTTAAAAGGTCATAGGTAAGACAGGTAGAACTTAGAAGGATTAGAATGTTAGTTAACTCCTTATCAAGATAGATACTAGCCAGGAGGAAGATTTTCTTTGTAACAAGTCTAACATTTTGTCAACATTTGACAAGAGTATTGATAGACATCTGCATTTTCATTTTATAACCATGGGACTAAAAAAAGGAATTGGATTGCAATTGTATTAAAGGAAGAGTGCCTTGAAGAATTTCAAAGTCAAATCTGAACTGAACTTTATAACTACGATGGAAAAGGAGCTGGACATTAAATTCATATTTTCTTATCTTTATGTTCATATGTTTGTAGTTTATTCACCAATTCTTAAATTACTAAATAGCAGGCACCACTTTTGCATCAAGTTTTTTAAGCGCAGGAGTTCAGATATCTCTTTTACATCGTAATGAAGTGAATTTTTTAAGTTGAAGGAGTTAGAATGAAAAAATATTTGATGGAATAGTGAGTGTTTCTAAAAATACAAAAAGCCTTGGGAATATATGTGTGATGTAGAATACTTCCATGAAATTCTTTGAAGACTTAATTTGATTTATTGATCAAGGAAAGTGAACACTATTAGGAATGAGTCGTCAGTTAGTCAATGCCATTAAAGATTTGTTTTTTGGGTGCTGTAATTGTGTATCTCGTGAGCCACTATTTTGTAGCAAAAAAATTTCTTCAGCTGTAGATGCACAAAAATATACATTCCTATGCATGAAAAATGTACATGGTCTTTCCTTGTTGTTTTGACGTTTTTCCCTTACCAAATGACTTCTAACATTGTTATACTGAATCAATATTCTCATTGAAAAATTGAAAAAGACATGTCATAATAGATCTTGTAGATTCTTCCTCTCCTCATATATTCATTTGTTCTTCTCACTACCCTCATTGTAGCTTCTCAATGCAGGTTAAATTATTTACTCATGCATTCCACAAGATTTAATGTCATTGAAAAATACAACAGTACAACAGTTGGCTCTTCCATAAACTTCAAACTTGAATTGAAGGTAAGGGTAGGAAAGGTGGAATGTTTCTATGGTTGATTCTTTCTAAAAGGTTAGTTCACTACTCCTCTATCTGATTGAGGAAGTGTTAAATTTTTTAACTTTGATCTTTAATGATTCGGTATGATGTTTATTTGACTGTCAAGTAGGTAATGTGATTATTGCTCTCTGGGGTTAAGACCTCATGTACTTTTTCTTTGGTCGATTAAGAACCAGATGAATCCTCTCAAATCCTCACCCATACATAGATAATATTAGTGTACTTCAATTTGTTAAGGAACTTGTTTAAAAATGATTTATGTATGCTTTGTGTATTTTATGTGACTTCAACTTGAAGTTATAGTATTTCTTTTATCATTATAAGATCAATTTTCTAACTGAGTTTCTTAAAGGTTGAGTTTTATTTTTCGTTACTTTACAGGTACGCATTTTTCCTTGGTACTTGAATGTTAGGAAATATCCCTCCTACATGGAGGGATTACTCAATTAATTTGGACTCTTTAATTGGACTACTTTAAACCCAAAATGTATAGTTATTTTCTTGGCCCATTTCATTATCTTTGGTGTGTCTAACAAATAGTAGTAGCAATGAGCAGATTAAATAAGAAGTCAGCAAATTAGAAAAATCAGAAAATAGGCAGCAAAAAACAGAAAAGCAGCAGAGGAAATCATTTTTCATCTACTGTGTAGGCAGCTGGTTTTCCTTCCAGATCAGAGGCTAAACGGAGTCCGTTCGTCCTCAAATTTTAGTATGTTATTCGTGAACTTTTCTCTTCAAGCACACTGAATAGTTTCTCGTTTTGATGCCCGAAAGATGGTTTTCTGACTGCATTTTTCAGACCTGCGATTTTTGAATTTTTACTCCATTTTTGTGAAATTGTTAATTATTGTCTTGCCAAGATTGTTTTTTGATGATTGTATTTGCCTCTAGTATTTACTAGAGAGGAGAACTTGTTGTACCCACTTGATTTTGGTGATTAGTGGAAGTTTTCGGATCGTTGTTAAACGGTCCCGTGGTTTTCTCCCCGATTTGGGGTTTCCACGTAAATTGCGTGTTCACTACTTTATTTCCGCTGTGTAAACTAATTTGCTACTGCTGTGATTTTTTCTTTTGGAGTTCATTGTGCCTTTTGTCATTCATAGTGTTTATTTGGGGAAAAGACTTTATTGCGTTTCCATTGTGTTTTGTCATTGCTTCTCCAACAAAGTGATATCAGAGCTTGATTATTTTTGGTTGGCTTCTTGTGTTGTTTATAATGGATGACAAAATTATTGTGCAAGGGATGGTTAGTTTGGACTCCACGAATTATTCTATTTGAAAAATTCGTATTGAGGATTATTTGTAATCTAAAGACTTGCTTGGTCCAATTTTATATAAAGATCGTCCAATAGGTGTTGTTGAGAAAGATTGGACTATCTTAAATCGAAAAGTTGTTGCTTCCATTAGTCAACATGTTTCTTTAAGTGTGTTGCAACATGTTGCTAATGAAACTAATGCGTTTGAGATATGGAAGAAACTTGAATCCATGTATGAGAGAAACAATGCTATGGGCAAAGCTTCTTTGATTAGGAAGCTTGTTAAATTGTAATACAAAGATGGTGATAGCATTGTAGTTCACATGAATGAGTTTCAGGGTGTGGTAAACCAACTAGACGGGGAAGATGAAATTGGAGGATGAACTTCAAGCGTTGTTGTTGCTTTCCTCATTGCCCAACGGTTGGGTACCTTAGTAGTTTCACTTAGCAACTCTGCTCGGATGACAAGATGACTATGAAGATGGTCAAGGCTATCTTCTAAATGAAGAGGCTAGGAGGAGAGAATCAGGTTTACCTAGCCAAGTTGAAGCAAATGTGATTCCAGAATCCAGTAGGGGGAGAAGCAAGACCAGAAATCCTCATTACAGAGACAAGTCTATGGGGAGATCCAAATCAAGGAAAAGAGACTTCATTTGCTATTATTGTCAGAAGCCAGGTCACATTGAGAAATTCTGAAAAAAGAAAAAGAGAGATATGTCCAGGGAGAGAAAAGAGAATATTGAGAATTCCGAGCAAAAGCCAGATGAGAAGAACACTACAACCTTGGTATCTAGTGATAATGATTTGTTTATTATCGGTGATCATTTA
>JAOTQR010077802.1:0-11842 GCA_025774065.1 Solanum ossicruentum | reverse complement strand
CTATTAGTATAAAAAGTGACACTAAAAGAAGTTGTGGGGTTTATCCATGAATCAATGTGCAAAAAGACAATAACATAAGGTGCAAAATACAAAACAAATAACTTTATGTCTAGAACTAGAAAGCTCAGCTTTCTTTTTATTTGATTGTGAGTACTAAAACAAAGTTTATATTTTATTGTAGTTAATCTTTGATTTTGCGAAAAAGAAGATAACAGTTATTAGGAGTGTTATTAATAACCGTACATGAAGTTTTTATACTTGTCTTTTGACAGATCATGCAGTTTGAACAACTCATCCTCAGAGAGTGTAAAGAAATATAAGCAACGAAAATTTTTTGAAATTTCATATTTAAGAAAAGATATTCTAGTTTTTCTTTTACTAAGAGTTAAAAATATAATATCATATAATTTTTATGTCTATATTTTTGTAAGTTACACAATATCATTCTTTATAGTTACTATGAAATTTAATATGAATATAATCAATTTGTATGTTTTCATATTATTTGTATGTGTGTGTATATATACACTCTTACTGATCTAACTTGTGGTCATAATTAAGGTTTTAATAACTAGAACTGAAGGAGAAGAAAACATAGCAAGTGAACTACTTAGTCAAGATATCAGAAATCACGCACTAGTCTTTCTCTCTCTATGGGAAGTACTGTTGAACCAAAAGATCAGCCACCAGAACCACCTAAACAACCAGACCCACAGACTAACAGCCAACAATGGACCACCCCACTATCATTTAAAAATGTTCTAATGGAAATGGCGAACAACCTTAGCCAGGTTTATGAAGAAAACCACGACGCTGACATAGAGCTTGACACGGGCAAAAACTCATGCAAGGGGACAAATAATGAACAGGATGTCATATATTTCTCTAAAGAGGAACTCCATATGACCTATCTTCCATGGAGAAATTCAGTCATAATCAAGGTATTTGGAAGTAGGATTCCCTACATCTACCTCAAGCAATACATCTACCTCAAGCAAAAGCTACAAGATTTGTGGCAGCCTTCAGAACTAGTCACACTCATTGATTTGGGAAATGACTACCACATAGTCAAATTTCATTCGGAAGACAACAGGAACAAGGTTCTACATGAGAGGCCTTGGTTTGTTGCCGGAAATATCGTCTCTGTCAGAAAATGGGAGCCGAACTTTGTTCCCAAGGAGGAAACCATTACTCACACTGCAATTTGAGCAAGACTTCCCCAACTACCCACAGAATTCTATGATAAACTAGAGAAAGTGGGAGAACAATTGGGGATGCTATTAAAAATTGATGCTTGCACATCAGATACATTAAGGGGGAGGTATGCCAGAATCTACGTTCAGGTGGCTACCAATAAGCCTGTTAAGAGCGAAATCACTATAGTTGCCCATCGTCAAAAAATTGTATACGAAGGGGATGGAATCTTATGTACCAGTTGTGGCAAAGTGGGACATACAAAAAGAACTTGCCTCAAAGTTCCCTTTGAAAGAGGCACCGGAAATCACTCCACAATCGCCAATGGTGCTGAGGCCATTTCTCGTCAAAGAAAAAAGGAAGGTTGGGAAGTTGTGACCTTCCCCAAGAGTCGTGGGCCAAATAGGAAAAAGCGCAAATTCCGGGCCAACCACCCTCAATTAACACACAAGGACACATCGAAGATCCAAGGCCCTAGGAGGATCGGCCATAGACGGACGATAGGGCCCAACCAACTTAAATACATACTAACGCCCAACAATGGACAAATGCTACACCAGCAAGGAAGCTGGAGTCAAAGGATGAAACCAACACGTGTGGCACACACCACCACCAGACACGAGAAGACTACCCACCTAACTCCCCTTTTATGGTAATAAATGCCATTAATGGCCATGCCATTGCCAAAGTAATTGCCACACCTATCTTCGCAGATAGTCTTGGCAACACCCAAGGAGGATTGGTTTCTGATAAACAAAGAATTAAATTGGATCCACATCACTAAGCTGGACCCATGGAAAGTGAAAATTTAAAAAAGGAAATGTTAAGTAAAAACCTTAACCCTTCTTCCTCATCTCTTCATGGATGCTACACTGAGGAAAATAATCATTGCTCTGGTGTAGTTAACATGACTATTAAAGTCTCGTCAAGAGATTTCAATAATCTTCCCACACAAGGAGGAATGAGCCCCCTACAACATGGGAAGTTCCCACATCCATATCACACCCCAAAATGGCTTTAGATCCTATATCAAGGACACAAACCCCACCCAACCCATTAACTTTCATAACTTCTCCTCTTCCACCGAACCACCAGGTGGCATCGTGGTTAGAGATGGGCCTCCGCAATCGCAACTATCTTTTTAGATGAAGGTAGGGGAGCAACTAGTGATTATCATGATCCAAGATCTGTCTTACATAGCCCAAATCATGAAGAAAAGCTTGGAACATGCATTGAAAGCCTATGGATGCAAATACGGATGGAAACTCTTCAGAGGAATGGACTGATGGGGAGCACCAACCACTCAACTCGATGGAGCTAGAGACTCTGATGAGTCAAACCTTCCTATCAACCTCTTTCGTCCCCTTCAATCCTTACATGCAAAGCAACCAATTTCTGAAGTTCATAGCTCTGACACCCTCCCTGCGGAACCCCCCAGGAACAAGCATGGAAAACGTCCAGCCCCTCGCTCAGGGAGTGTCAACCTTGGAGTTGTTACAACAAAGCAACAATGAAATGAAAGACATTCTGGTAAGCATAGAGGGACGCTTTCCTGAAACCTTCATCTTGCAAAAATCAATAACCAAGAAGTTCAAAGGTCTGACATCAGCAGTAACTCTAGTGCAATGTCCGTGGAATCTGACCATATGCACTATGAGTATACAAAACAAGATGGATTAGAGGCCGGCGGCAATGGCGCTAAACCCACAACCGATGAACAAAGAGAAGGAGTCGATAGGGAATTTGCTGAACCCGAACAAGATGAATTTTATAATTTGGAATGTGATGGTGTGAAAGTACCATCTTTCGAAGGCACTATGAGGATCTTGTGAATACTCACAAGCCGGCCTTACTGGTATTGTTAGAAAGAAAGATAGTTGATCATAAGAATGTAACTGAAGCTCTCAAGTTTGACTCCTTCGTTCAATCCCCATCAAAAGGCATCTTAGGCGGCATACTGATTATATGGAAGGATGATCTTGTCAGATAGGACAGTATATCAGTGACCACGCAAGGCATCCATGTCAAAATCAAGGTAAGACCTTTTAACTATTCTTTGTTTTTACTGTTGTTTATGCAAGTCCGGAGCTTCAAAAAAGAACAAACATGTGGCAAGATCTTCTTAGTTGGTCCAGAATTTCTTTTACTGAGTGACTCGTAGCGGGGGACTTTAATAAAGTGTTATTTGCTAGTGAGAAGTTGGGTGGTAATGTTATTAATAAAAATAGGGTGAAGCTTTTCTGGAATTGTTTACAAAACTGTGGTCTGGTTGATTTAGGGTTTAGAGGCCAGAAATACACTTGGACCAACAAGAAGGATACCCTCCCTGCCCAGCTTGTCTTCGGAAGAATTGATAGCTGTGTGGCCAATACACATTGGATAAACCGTTTCTCAAATTGTCATGTCACTCACTCACCCAGAACCAAATCTAATCATTGCCCTATGCTACTAGAACTTAATGCCAGGACTAACCGTAGCATCCCTAGGCCTTTCAAAATGGAACCCATATGGTGTAGTCACCCTACCTTTAGGCACCTTATCGACAATATGTTCACTACTTCATAAGATCTACTAACCTCCATCTCTACTTTTCAAGAAGAGGCTAATATCTGGAATAAAGAGGTCATTGGAAATATCTTTAAAAAAAAGACATAACCTCGCTAGGTTAGACGAGATCCAGAAATCTGTTAGATATCCCCATAGTCATTTCCTACTGGACCTAGAGAAAGACCTCATGGCTAGGTAGATGATCTTCTTCGTGCTGAGAATCTGTTTTAGCAGAAAAATCCAGAATTTCCTGGATTTATGAAGGGGATGCCAACGTCAAGTTCTTCCATAGGGCCACCCTAACTAGGAGGAGAAGGAATACCATATCCTTTCTAGAGGACGATGCAGTAAACCCTTTTAACACTCCAGAGGACATTCACAGTCATACCATTTCCTTTTTTAAGGATTTGTATACTATGGAACAGAATAGCTCCCATAGGAAAATCACTCACCTTGAGATGGGCTCTAGCAATAGACTCCTCCACACCCTTGAGGCAATCTTGAGAGACTCTGAGATCCTCTCAGTCGCCAAATCTTTCAAGCCTCTGAAAGCCCTTGGTCTTGACGGCCTCCACCCCTTTTTCTATTAGAAATTTAGGGACATTCTTGCCCCCCCCCCCCCCCACACCATGGCTTTTTGTAGGAAAGCTTTTGGAACTGCCAACATTCCCTCAGAGGAAAATCACACTCTTCTTTCCCTTATTCCTAAAAGCCCTGCTGCTTGCTATCTCAAAAACTTCAGACCCATTGGCTTATGCATACCAACTATAAGTTGGTGACCAAAATCATAGCTAATAGGTTGTGACCTATACTTCCACACATTATAAGGAGTACCTAAGCTAGTTTCCTCCTGCAAAGGAGAGCCTCGGACCATGCTATAATTGTCCAAGAGGTGATGAACCACTTTAACAAGATGAAAGGCAAGACTGGTAGCATGGCTCTAAGATTGATTTGGAGAAAACTTTCGATAGGCTTGAGTGATCCTACATTAAGGACACCTTAGACTATTTTGGCTTCCCCACTAACATTTCTAAGCTTATCATGTCTTGCATTACAACCTTTACTATCCAAGTGCTCATTAATAACAGAAAGACTGAGCCTTTCCTCCCCACCAGAGGCATCCATCAAGGGGACCCTATGTCCCCTTACATCGTGTGGAAACCTTAAGTATAACATAACACCAATCCTTCGAAAAATACTTAGGCTTTCCCATATTTCATAAAAGATCTCACAGTAATGATCTTCAATATATCATTGAAAACATGAGAAAGAGGCTCATGGGTTAGAAAGGCCAGACACTCAACATGGTTGGTCGTGTAATCCTGGCTAAATCCACCCTATGTAGCATCCCCTTGCATGTAATGATCTTTGTAAAGATTCCTGAGGGCGTCTCCAAGACCATTGATAAGACCATCAGGGACTTTCTTTGGGGTTCTTTTGCGGAGAAAAAGAAAAAGCATCTACTCAATTGGGACACTATAACCAAGCCTAAAGACCTAGGTGGTTTGGGAATACACAAGGCAACTATAAGGAATAAAGCCATCATAAGTGGCCTTGCTTGGAGACTTAGTCAATCCCATGGGAATCTTTGGGGAAATGTTCTTAAGAGGAAGTACAGGCCTAACCCCCTAATAGCCCCGGGTCCATGTGTGGTGTCTCAAACTTGAAAAAGTATCTAAGAGGGTTGCAAAGATATCTCTGGGGCAATAAGATGGGTTATCCACAATGGTGCACACATCATTTTCCTTTGCGACAAGTGGATTCCACACCATCTAGGCAATGCAAAGAGGGCCCCCTGACTAAGGAGGAGCTGACACTGACAATTATTGATCTACGAAGAAGTGGATCATGGGATTGGGACAAACTTTCCATACCTCTACCCACAGAAATAAAAATTGTCATTGAAAACACTGTCATCAATGACTTAGCCAACTCCAAAGGCAGATGTTTCTGGGGCCTAACAAATAATAGGAGATCCTTTGTCACCTCGGCCTACTCCCACATTATAAAGAATGGCTCTAACAGTGTTGTTAGGAACCTTGACAATACAAGGATTAATTACTTTAAGCACGTTTGGGCAGCCTAGATCCCTAACAAGCTGAAAATCTTCCTATGGATTCTCCTCTATAAGAGGCTCAAGACCAATCATAGGTTGGCTAGCCTGGCATGTTTGTACCCCATCATGCACAATCTTTGGTCACCCGCAAGAAGACATCAACAATTTACTCTTCCAATACAACATCGCTACTTCATTCTGGGACAAAGTTTACACCTGTAAACCCTTCCTTAGCACCTAGGACAGGAACAATTCCAATGAGGATAACTGGATGTACTACTGGTAGAACAAGAAGGAAGCCAATGTATATGGCAATCTCACTTGGGAGAGCTTCTACCTTTTTTGTCTTTGGCATATCTCGTGCAATAGGAACTCTAATGTCTTTAGTAATAAGAAAGACCAAGTCAACCTGGAGGAAGTAATGGGTAGAGTTGTGGAGTTTGTCTCATTATAGGACACAAAAAGAGGCCCTCAATTTTGAAACATAGAAACTATTCAGGTGAAATGGGAAAAACCAAGACCAGGTTTCATCGAGCTTAACACTGATGGAGCTGTTAACAGTGCTAATGGTCAGGGAAGAATATGAGTATTTAGGGACTGCAATGGCACTTGGCAGTTGGGCTTTTTGGGCTCCTTATCCCAAACAAATATTATGGAAGCAGAGCTAAAAGCGATCTGTAGTGGCCTACAACTGGCGATCCAACATAACTTTAACAACCTTTACTTCGAGACTAACTAGATAGAAGCGCTGGAAAGTATCATCACAGGTAAGTCTTTTTATGATAACATTGTGTTTGAATGTAGATATCTACTGAGAAGACTAACAGACTAGGAGTTGTATCACATCTATCGAGAGCAGAACTAGCTAGCGGTTGCAATCGCTGAGGAAGGGATTAAGAAATGTTTGTGCAAGGAAGTGAAAGATTTTGTAGTTCTTCCACTATTCGTGGGAAAACAGTTTTGTATGGATAGTTCAGGGACTATTTTTGCTAGGAAAAAAAATAGTTTCTAATATTTCCTATAGGGGTCGGGATGTGGCCCTTAACTATGCTTCTGTTACTAACTACTATGGAGGAGATAGGGGAGCACGACGCAGTGAGCTAACCTATCATCCCCCCTAACTGGCTATGCCCTATATATATATATATATATATATATATATATATATATATATATATATATATATATATATATATATATATATAGGGCATAGCCAGTTAGGGGGGATGATAGGTTAGCTCACTGCGTCGTGCTCCCCTATCTCCTCCATAGTAGTTAGTAACAGAAGCATAGTTAAGGGCCACATCCCGACCCCTATAGGAAATATTAGAAACTATTTTTTTTCCTAGCAAAAATAGTCCCTGAACTATCCATACAAAACTGTTTTCCCACGAATAGTGGAAGAACTACAAAATCTTTCACTTCCTTGCACAAACATTTCTTAATCCCTTCCTCAGCGATTGCAACCGCTAGCTAGTTCTGCTCTCGATAGATGTGATACAACTCCTAGTCTGTTAGTCTTCTCAGTAGATATCTACATTCAAACACAATGTTATCATAAAAAGACTTACCTGTGATGATACTTTCCAGCGCTTCTATCTAGTTAGTCTCGAAGTAAAGGTTGTTAAAGTTATGTTGGATCGCCAGTTGTAGGCCACTACAGATCGCTTTTAGCTCTGCTTCCATAATATTTGTTTGGGATAAGGAGCCCAAAAAGCCCAACTGCCAAGTGCCATTGCAGTCCCTAAATACTCATATTCTTCCCTGACCATTAGCACTGTTAACAGCTCCATCAGTGTTAAGCTCGATGAAACCTGGTCTTGGTTTTTCCCATTTCACCTGAATAGTTTCTATGTTTCAAAATTGAGGGCCTCTTTTTGTGTCCTATAATGAGACAAACTCCACAACTCTACCCATTACTTCCTCCAGGTTGACTTGGTCTTTCTTATTACTAAAGACATTAGAGTTCCTATTGCACGAGATATGCCAAAGACAAAAAAGGTAGAAGCTCTCCCAAGTGAGATTGCCATATACATTGGCTTCCTTCTTGTTCTACCAGTAGTACATCCAGTTATCCTCATTGGAATTGTTCCTGTCCTAGGTGCTAAGGAAGGGTTTACAGGTGTAAACTTTGTCCCAGAATGAAGTAGCGATGTTGTATTGGAAGAGTAAATTGTTGATGTCTTCTTGCGGGTGACCAAAGATTGTGCATGATGGGGTACAAACATGCCAGGCTAGCCAACCTATGATTGGTCTTGAGCCTCTTATAGAGGAGAATCCATAGGAAGATTTTCAGCTTGTTAGGGATCTAGGCTGCCCAAACGTGCTTAAAGTAATTAATCCTTGTATTGTCAAGGTTCCTAACAACACTGTTAGAGCCATTCTTTATAATGTGGGAGTAGGCCGAGGTGACAAAGGATCTCCTATTATTTGTTAGGCCCCAGAAACATCTGCCTTTGGAGTTGGCTAAGTCATTGATGACAGTGTTTTCAATGACAATTTTTATTTCTGTGGGTAGAGGTATGGAAAGTTTGTCCCAATCCCATGATCCACTTCTTCGTAGATCAATAATTGTCAGTGTCAGCTCCTCCTTAGTCAGGGGGCCCTCTTTGCATTGCCTAGATGGTGTGGAATCCACTTGTCGCAAAGGAAAATGATGTGTGCACCATTGTGGATAACCCATCTTATTGCCCCAGAGATATCTTTGCAACCCTCTTAGATACTTTTTCAAGTTTGAGACACCACACATGGACCCGGGGCTATTAGGGGGTTAGGCCTGTACTTCCTCTTAAGAACATTTCCCCAAAGATTCCCATGGGATTGACTAAGTCTCCAAGCAAGGCCACTTATGATGGCTTTATTCCTTATAGTTGCCTTGTGTATTCCCAAACCACCTAGGTCTTTAGGCTTGGTTATAGTGTCCCAATTGAGTAGATGCTTTTTCTTTTTCTCCGCAAAAGAACCCCAAAGAAAGTCCCTGATGGTCTTATCAATGGTCTTGGAGACGCCCTCAGGAATCTTTACAAAGATCATTACATGCAAGGGGATGCTACATAGGGTGGATTTAGCCAGGATTACACGACCAACCATGTTGAGTGTCTGGCCTTTCTAACCCATGAGCCTCTTTCTCATGTTTTCAATGATATATTGAAGATCATTACTGTGAGATCTTTTATGAAATATGGGAAAGCCTAAGTATTTTTCGAAGGATTGGTGTTATGTTATACTTAAGGTTTCCACACGATGTAAGGGGACATAGGGTCCCCTTGATGGATGCCTCTGGTGGGGAGGAAAGGCTCAGTCTTTCTGTTATTAATGAGCACTTGGATAGTAAAGGTTGTAATGCAAGACATGATAAGCTTAGAAATGTTAGTGGGGAAGCCAAAATAGTCTAAGGTGTCCTTAATGTAGGATCACTCAAGCCTATCGAAAGTTTTCTCCAAATCAATCTTAGAGCCATGCTACCAGTCTTGCCTTTCATCTTGTTAAAGTGGTTCATCACCTCTTGGACAATTATAGCATGGTCCGAGGCTCTCCTTTGCAGGAGGAAACTAGCTTAGGTACTCCTTATAATGTGTGGAAGTATAGGTCACAACCTATTAGCTATGATTTTGGTCACCAACTTATAGTTGGTATGCATAAGCCAATGGGTCTGAAGTTTTTGAGATAGCAAGCAGCAGGGCTTTTAGGAATAAGGGAAAGAAGAGTGTGATTTTCCTCTGAGGGAATGTTGGCAGTTCCAAAAGCTTTCCTACAAAAAGCCATGGTGTGGGGGGGGGGGGGGGCAAGAATGTCCCTAAATTTCTAATAGAAAAAGGGGTGGAGGCCGTCAAGACCAAGGGCTTTCAGAGGCTTGAAAGATTTGGCGACTGAGAGGATCTCAGAGTCTCTCAAGATTGCCTCAAGGGTGTGGAGGAGTCTATTGCTAGAGCCCATCTCAAGGTGAGTGATTTTCCTATGGGAGCTATTCTGTTCCATAGTATACAAATCCTTAAAAAAGGAAATGGTATGACTGTGAATGTCCTCTGGAGTGTTAAAAGGGTTTACTGCATCGTCCTCTAGAAAGGATATGGTATTCCTTCTCCTCCTAGTTAGGGTGGCCCTATGGAAGAACTTGACGTTGGCATCCCCTTCATAAATCCAGGAAATTCTGGATTTTTCTGCTAAAACAGATTCTCAGCACGAAGAAGATCATCTACCTAGCCATGAGGTCTTTCTCTAGGTCCAGTAGGAAATGACTATGGGGATATCTAACAGATTTCTGGATCTCGTCTAACCTAGCGAGGTTATGTCTTTTTTTTAAAGATATTTCCAATGACCTCTTTATTCCAGATATTAGCCTCTTCTTGAAAAGTAGAGATGGAGGTTAGTAGATCTTATGAAGTAGTGAACATATTGTCGATAAGGTGCCTAAAGGTAGGGTGACTACACCATATGGGTTCCATTTTGAAAGGCCTAGGGATGCTACGGTTAGTCCTGGCATTAAGTTCTAGTAGCATAGGGCAATGATTAGATTTGGTTCTGGGTGAGTGAGTGACATGACAATTTGAGAAACGGTTTATCCAATGTGTATTGGCCACACAGCTATCAATTCTTCCGAAGACAAGCTGGGCAGGGAGGGTATCCTTCTTGTTGGTCCAAGTGTATTTCTGGCCTCTAAACCCTAAATCAACCAGACCACAGTTTTGTAAACAATTCCAGAAAAGCTTCACCCTATTTTTATTAATAACATTACCACCCAACTTCTCACTAGCAAATAACACTTTATTAAAGTCCCCCGCTACGAGTCACTCAGTAAAAGAAATTCTGGACCAACTAAGAAGATCTTGCCACATGTTTGTTCTTTTTTGAAGCTCCGGACTTGCATAAACAACAGTAAAAACAAAGAATAGTTAAAAGGTCTTACCTTGATTTTGACATGGATGCCTTGCGTGGTCACTGATATACTGTCCTATCTGACAAGATCATCCTTCCATATAATCAGTATGCCGCCTAAGATGCCTTTTGATGGGGATTGAACGAAGGAGTCAAACTTGAGAGCTTCAGTTACATTCTTATGATCAACTATCTTTCTTTCTAACAATACCAGTAAGGCCGGCTTGTGAGTATTCACAAGATCCTCATAGTGCCTTCGAAAGATGGTACTTTCACACCATCACATTCCAAATTATAAAATTCATCTTGTTCGGGTTCAGCAAATTCCCTATCGACTCCTTCTCTTTGTTCATCGGTTGTGGGTTTAGCGCCATTGCCGCCGGCCTCTAATCCATCTTGTTTTGTATACTCATAGTGCATATGGTCAGATTCCACGGACATTGCACTAGAGTTACTGCTGATGTCAGACCTTTGAACTTCTTGGTTATTGATTTTTGCAAGATGAAGGTTTCAGGAAAGCGTCCCTCTATGCTTACCAGAATGTCTTTCATTTCATTGTTGCTTTGTTGTAACAACTCCAAGGTTGACACTCCCTGAGCGAGGGGCTGGACGTTTTCCATGCTTGTTCCTGGGGGGTTCCGCAGGGAGGGTGTCAGAGCTATGAACTTCAGAAATTGGTTGCTTTGCATGTAAGGATTGAAGGGGACGAAAGAGGTTGATAGGAAGGTTTGACTCATCAGAGTCTCTAGCTCCATCGAGTTGAGTGGTTGGTGCTCCCCATCAGTCCATTCCTCTGAAGAGTTTCCATCCGTATTTGCATCCATAGGCTTTCAATGCATGTTCCAAGCTTTTCTTCATGATTTGGGCTATGTAAGACAGATCTTGGATCATGATAATCACTAGTTGCTCCCCTACCTTCATCTAAAAAGATAGTTGCGATTGCGGAGGCCCATCTCTAACCACGATGCCACCTGGTGGTTCGGTGGAAGAGGAGAAGTTATGAAAGTTAATGGGTTGGGTGGGGTTTGTGTCCTTGATATAGGATCTAAAGCCATTTTGGGGTGTGATATGGATGTGGGAACTTCCCATGTTGTAGGGGGCTCATTCCTCCTTGTGTGGGAAGATTATTGAAATCTCTTGACGAGACTTTAATAGTCATGTTAACTACAC
>JAOTQR010077801.1:0-11842 GCA_025774065.1 Solanum ossicruentum | reverse complement strand
TTGGTAAAGTTAAAACAAGTTTGGGAGTGTTGACGTCGAAGTGTGGTGAAAGGATGTAATGTTATGCCGCTTGTTTGCATGTTGTGGAGAATTGTTATCTGTTGTATTTTGTGGGATGAAAATAAGATATACAAGACATGTACATAAGAATGGTTGTTAGAAATATGCTTATAAGTGAAAAGGTTGAAGAATTGCCTTTGCGTCATTAATTGAAAGCTTGTTGTCCGGGTGATAGTTTTTATGATATTGGACTGCGTAGAAGTGTTGTGTTGCGGCTAATACTAGTATTATTGCTTAATATACTATAGCTAAATATTTGAGGGAAGCCACAGCCACTCCAAGATAGTAACGAGGTCATACAACGAGGTATGTAAGGCTATATAATTTTGCATCATTTGGCATGAAACATAGATTTCTCCTTGGTACATAAAGGTATTTACCAACTCTGACACAACAATTAATTCTGTCTCCACTTGTGTTACATGTTCATATGATTCCATATACAATCATCTTTGAATCTACATCCATACTTGGATACCAAGTTACATGAACTCTTGTTGCTAAGTAATGTTCATGAGTTATTTTGTTTCATATGCATTGCATTATTAATGTAACATACTCTCTCCATTGACATATTGCCTTTTATGATTATCTATGTGTCATATGTTGTATATACAACCCTAAAGCTCCAATATTATACCACAAAAAGAATCATCTCAAAGATAATTGAAAGATAAAGCATATTATTTATTGATGGGTGGTAGCCTGAGGGGTGGAAGAATTACCTAGCCAGGGACGATCCCGATATCCTGAGGGGTGGAAGAATCACCTAGCCCGGGACTAAGGGGTTAAGGAAGAAACTAGCCAGGGACGATCTCGATACAGTTATACCACTGATTAGCTGGTCATTTACAATACATGATGTACACAGATTATACAATAAAGGTAAAGATATATAAAGAAGATAAAATACTCGATCCCAAATTATAACTAAAGGTGGTCTCTTATCCTATACCAGTGCATAGTTTCATTTGAGTTGTATTTCATATACAGTATTTGCTGCCTTACATACTCAGTACATTATCTCATACTGACATCCCTTACGGGTGACCTGCATTTCATGTTGCAGGTACAAGTGCTATTAGATCTCCCAAGTAGAGTACAGGACATTCAGCTGTTGTTACCAAGATACAGGTTATTTCGGAGCTTTGTGGGTGTTTAGAGCTTATATGTTTGCATTATATAGTTAATTTAGATGGGGCCTGTCCCGAACATTAGCAGATACTTTCTCTTGACTAGAGGCTTTGTAGACTATGTAAATTAAAGTGTGGTCATGTCTTGTACTTTAGACACCGTGGCCCCAATGTTCTAGCTATACACATCTCATTTTAGCTTATTATTACCGTTTATCTTCATAGAAGCATGCCAAACATAGAAATTCCTTCTAATATGTATATAAAGTGTATAGATATAGGTTGGTTCTCCCAAACCTGATCGGCAGCGGGTGCCAATCCACCGTAACAGGACTTTAGGGTGTGACAGAAATGGTATCAGAGCAGGTTATCCTAGGGAATCTACAAAGTTGTGTCAATGTAGAGTCTTGTTTATCGATATGTTTTGCACCACATTTATAAGTTGGAGGCTACATGGCATTTAGGAGTTGTTACTTTCCTTCTATTCTTTAGATCGTGCCATAGTGCTAGGTGAATTATGGCTAACTCCTAAATTGTTCTGTACAGCGAGCAAGTATGCCAGAAACCAGGAAGAACAAAGGTAAAGGAAAAGTAGTAGAAGTGGGATTCACCAAGTAATATGAGACAACAAAATGAGACTCAAGATGATTCCCTGTCACGGACATCTTCAACCCCTTCAGCTCCTGATAATCTAGGAAATAGTGAAATTTCCCCAAAACCACCTATTGATGCTACAGTGTAGGATTTGAGAAATACGGTTCAACTACTGACTCATATAGTTACTGGCCAAACACAAGAAGGTCCAAGTATTGGTGCAGGTGGTACAAATAGGGCATCTAGCATGAGGATACGAGACTTCCTTAATTTGGACCCCCCACCTTCATCGGGTCTGATCCTAATGAAGATCCCCAAGACTTCATTGATCATATTCAGCATACTTTTGATGTTGTGCAGGTCAGTGGTACAGAAGCTGCTGAGTTAGCAGTATATCGGTTGAAGGGTGTGGCTATATTGTGGTATGAAGCGTGGAAGCAGTCCAAGGATATAGATGCACCCCCAACTACCTGGAAGGAGTTTAAAGAGGCCTTTCTTGACCATTGCTTGCCATTAGTATTTGAGAGGCTCGTGCAGATTAGTTCCTGAATCTCCAGCAGGGGAATATGAGCGTGAGGGAGTATGGCCTCCTATTTAATTCCCCATCCAGATATGCTCCTAATGTAGTTGCTACTATGGGAGATAGAGTTCATCGGTATGTGGATAGATTGGATACGTATCTGGTCAGAGACTGTACTATTGCTTCCTTGAATAAAGACATGGACATAGCAAGGATGCAAGCTTTTGCACAGAAATTGGAGGATCAGAGGCAGAGAAGGAGGACACAGGAGTTAGAAAGGGCGCAATCTAAGAGGACCAGATCTTCAGGGAAGTTTACACCATCCTAAGGTGAGTTTTGGCCTCGATTTTCTAATAGACCACCTAGGCCATCATTTTCCGATTCGCTAGCCAGTGCCCCACCACAACTTCAAGGGTCTAAAAGTAATCAGTTTTGTTAACGAGGTAAGGGACAAGGTTCACGAACAACAAGAGGATCGGCAGGCCAGTCAATGACTTCTAGGCAACCTTGTAAATAGTGTGGAAGAAATCATCTAGGTATATGTTGTGTTGGGATAGATGGTTGTTGTTGGTGTGGTGCACCAGGGCACATGATGAGAGATTGCCCAGGGAGGCATATAGGTGAGATAGCACAACCTACTGGGTCAGCTGTAACATCATCATCGTCAGTTCCTCTTTTAGGAAGGGTCCAACAAGTACCTACAGGTCGTGGTAGAGCTGTTAGAGGGGTAGCTAGCTCTAGTAGGGTCCAGAATGGCACTTATGCTTTGAGGAGTCGGCAGAATTTGGAAGCTTCACCTAATGTGGTCATAGGTACATTGTCCGTCTTCTCTCATAATGTATACTAATTGATTGACCCTGGTTATACACTATCATACATTACCCCACTAGTTGCTGGGAAACTTAAGAGAATACCTAAATTATTGAATAAACCATTTGTTGTGTCTACACTAATCGGTAAATATATTATAGCTAGAAGGGTTTATTATGACTGTGTAGTAACTGTTTGTGACCGTGATACATTGGCTGACTTTATTGAGTTAGAAATGGTTGAATTTGATGTTATAATGGGTATGGATTGGTTAGCTTCTTGCTATGCCACCATAGTTTGCCGAACTAAGAAAGTGTACTTCCACTTTCCAAATGATGCAGTCCTTGAATGGGAAGGCAATGTTGGGGCACCAAAGGGGAAATTTATCTCTTACTTTAAGGCCAGAAAGATGATATCTAAGGGGTATATATGTCATCTAGTTCGAGTAAGGGATATGGAGGAATAATCGCCAACTTTGTAATAAATACTAATAGTGAATGAATTTGTTGATGTGTTCCCTGAAGAACTTCCAAGCTTACCTCCTGAACGAGAAATAGATTTTGGTATTGACTTGCTTCGAGGAACTCAACCAATTTCTATCTCTCCATACAGAATGGTCTCGGCAGAGTTGCTGAATTAAAAGAGTAATTCAAAGACTTACTAGAGAAGGGTTTTATAAGACCTAGTATGTCCCCTTGGGGTGCACCAGTGTTATTTATTCGCAAAAAGGATGGCACCTTGAGAATGTGTATCGACTATCGATAATTGAATAGGGTGACCATTAAGAACAAATACCCTCTCCCCAGGATTGATAATTTATTTGATCAGTTATAGGGTGCCAAATGCTTTTCAAAAATTTATCTGAGATCGGGGTATCACCAAGTGAGGGTGAAGGAGGAAGATATGCCTAAGAATGCTTTCAGAACACGGTACGATCACTTTGAATTTCTTGTTATGTCATTTGGGCAAACGAATGCACCAGCAACTTTCATAGATCTGATGAACAGGGTATTTAAGCAATTCTTGGATGTGTTCATGATCATATTTATAGATGACATTTTGGTATACTCAAGGTCAGAAGAGGACCATGCAAATCATTTATGACGAGTGTTGCAGGTTCTTCGTGATCGACAGTTGTATGCCAAGTTTTCTAAACATAAATTTTGGCTAAAATCAGTGGCATTCTTGGGTCATATTGTTTTTGAGGAGTGAATAAGATTTGATTCACAAAAGATAGATGCTGTGAAAGATTGCCCAAGTCCAACGACGCCCACGAAAGTTCGGAGCTTCCTAGGGTTGGCAGGTTATTACAAAAAGTTTGTTGAAGGTTTTTCTTCCATTTCTTCACCTTTAATAAAGTTGACACATAATGTAAGCAAGTTCCAATAGAATGATGCATCTGAAAGGATCTTCCAGGAACTGAAAAATAAGCTAGCTTCTGCACATATGCTAGTACTTCCAGAAGGCACTGAGGGGTATGCAGTGTATTATGATACTTCAGGAGTTAGCTTAGGGTGTGTGCTGACATTGCATGGTAGGGTAATTGCTTATGCATCCAGACAGCTACGAACACATGAGAAGAATCACCCAACTCATGATCTAGAGCTAGCAGCGATTGTATTTGCTTTAAAAATATGGTGCCACTATTTGTATGGGGTTCATGTTGACATATATATAGATCATAAGATCTTGAAATATATCTTTAAGCAAAAAGACCTAAACATAAGACAACGGAGATGGTTGGAGCTGATAAAGGATTATGATGTTGATATACTATACCATCCGGGGAAGGCAAATGTGGTAGCCGATGCTTTAAGTCATAAGGCAATCATGACTACTAGTGATAAGGCCATGGCGAGTCAAGGAGTGGCTAAGGATCTATGTCAAGTAGCTAGTTTCGGAGTTCCCCTTCTTGAAACTTCAAAGGAAGGGGTTATTGTACATAATTCAGTGATGTCTTCATTAGTAACGAAGGTGAAAGAAAATAGTTCGAGGATCATGTTCTACAACAGCTTAAGGAAAAGGTGAGTTAGGGTACGATAAAGGGCTTTGACCTTACACAAAATGGAGTACTTTACTGCCAAAACAGATTATGTATGCCTGATATTGATGGGTTAAGAAAAAGGATAATGGAAGAAGCCCACCATTCCCAATATTCCATCAATCCAGGATCGACTAAGAAGTACCATGACCTGAAGGGAATATTTTGGTGGGGAGGCATGAAAAAGGACCTTGCAGAATTTGTGGCTCAATGTCCAAATTGTCAGCAAGTGAAGGTAGAACATCAAAAGCTAGGAGGTTATATACAGTGTATAGAACTTCTAACCTGGAAGTGGGATATGATTAACATGGATTTTGTTGTCGGTTTTCCTCGCTAATTTCATAAGTTTGACTCCATATAGGTAATAGTTGACAGACTCACAAAGTCAGCATAATTTCTTCTGGTCAGGAGTGATTATACAGCGGAGGAGTATGCCAAGTTATACCTCAAAGAGATAGTCAGGCTACATCTAGTCCCTATCTCCATTATATCTAACTGAGGAACTCAATTCACTGTAAGGTTTTGGAAGTCTTTCCAGGGGAGTTTAGGTACACAAGTGAATTTGAGTACAACTTTCCACCCTCAAACAAACGGTCAAGCAGAACGCACCATTCAGACACTTAAAGATATGTTGCAAGCTTGTGCATTGGATTTTAAAGGTAGTTGGGTGGACCATTTTCCACTTATTGAATTTGCCTATAATAATAGCTACCATTGAAGTATTAAGATGGCACCTTATGAAGCTTTATATCGAAGGAAGTGTAGGTCGCCAATTGGATGGTTTGAAGTGGGAGAAACCACCTTGCTTGGGCCAGATATAGTACAACAAGCCATAGAAAAAGTTAAGGTAGTATAGCAGCGACTAGAAAAAGCTCGAAGTCTTCACAAATCATATATGGATGCTAGGAGGAGAAGGCTAGAATTTTCAGTAGGGGATTGGGTATTTTTAAAGGTGTCTCCAATGAAAGGGCTTATGAGGTTTGGTAAGAAAGGAAAACTAATCCCACGTTAAATAGGGACATATAAAATTACTAAGAAAATCGAGAAGGTTGCATATGAGCTAGTGCTACCCCAAGAGCATTCAATGGTTCATCCAGTTTTCCATGTATCAATGCTTCGGAAGTACATAGGTGACCCATCCCGTATCACTCCTTTTGAGGATGTACAGGTTACAGAAGATCTCATCTATGATGAGGAACCTGTTGCTATTCTGGATCATCAAGTTAGGAAGCTAAGGAATAAAGAAATAGCTTCAGTGAACGTACTTTGGAGAAATCAGCAAGCAGAGGAGATGACATAGGAGATAGAGGACGCGATGAAGTCAAAATACCCTTATTTGTTTGAAGCTAAAGAGGACGCCTAACACGCAGAATTGGAAAACTAATAGGTACATGTGATTGAATAATTAGTGTGTTGTTAAAGGTTTATTGAAATAAAGGTTTACACTTCATCAAGCTACCTAATTGTGCTAACATTCAAGGACGAATGTTTCTAAGGGGGGAAGGATGTAACACCCCACATTTTACATGTACTAATGCTATGTAAATGAATCATGTTATGGTTTGGTCAAATTAGCGTCAATTCTTGAAAGTGCTTGAATCTCGTGTTAATGGGCGATATGTGAGTCTGAATGCTTAAGAGGGTCGAAGGTACATATGTGTTGGTGCTAAATTGAGGATATATCAACCCTAAATTAAGTAAGGAACTGAGGTTATTGTATAACTTAATAATGTAGTACGTGAGTCACCTACTTTCTTAGTTTAAAATTGATAGCTAAACGAAGACAAGGCTCGACATCAAATTTGTTCAAGTTCAATTATGAATAAATTTTGTGTTAAGTGTGTAACTTTGGCCCATGTTTTAGTATCATAAATAGACCATATGTTCATTCCAAGAATAATTTTAAAAAACGTCCTAAGTACACTACAAATGACTTGGCCATTTGGACCCCAAACTAACTAAGAACAAGGCTAGAAATTGGCAGCCAAGGTCCATCATATTTGAGACCCAATTAAGTCCAATTTTGGAGGATAAGATGCTAAATTAATAGACTATTAATGGGTGTCATTACCAGGTCACAAGTAGAAGACAAAGTTGGCCAAATTGATCTTTAAAAATGGATCCAGTGCAGCTAATTCATTCCACTAGGAAATAAAGTTTCAGCTTTCTTAAAAGTCTTTTGTCTTCTCTCTAATTCACTTCACCAATTTGCAAACACAATTCTATAAGGATTTTGAAGGGAATCCAGAAGATATAAGGAAAATGTAAGCAATTATAGTTGTGTATTTAGTATGATTTCTTCATAAACAAGAAGTATATGATAGTATGTTATGCTGGAAATTCTGGACAGCATGTGTCCAGAAAATTGCTGCATACTTGTATTTTATTATAGTGACTTCTAAATGGTGTGTAGGCTATATTATGAAGAAGATTTGATGTTCTTAACATGGTTTAAGTTATAGATATTCCTAGTATTGTTTCTTCATGAAAAACAAGAAGTATATGCTATTGTGTTATGCTGGAAATTCTGGACAGCATGAGTCCTAAGTATTGTTGTGAGCATTTCTTGTTTTCCAAGGGGATTTTCTCTTAATTGGTTGGATGAATTATGAAGTAAGACTTCTGTTCTAACAATATATAGGTTATTAGTCATGTAATTAAGCTACTGCACTACTTTTACAGTCCACAAAGATGAGTTTTTGTACAACATCGTAATTTCACTCTTAAAAGAAACTTGGGAGCTGAAAATTGTAATATGTTGTTCCATGACTTTCACATATTTTTGGACTATTTCTGGACAAGTTTAAGACTGGATTTATTTGTAAAAGTATTGGATATAATTTTGGTAAATTTAAAACAAGTTTGGAAGTGTTGACGTCAAAATGTGGTGAAAGGATGTAACATTATGCCGCTTGTTTGTATGTTGTGGAAAATTGTTATGTGTTGTGTTTTTTGGGTTATTTTAGGAAAGTTAAGTATCTGAAAATACGATGTACAAGACATGTACATAGAATGGTTGTTCGAAATACATTTATAAGTGAAAAGGTTGAAGAAATGCCTTTGCATCATTAACGAAAAGCTTGTTGTCCGGGTGATAGTTTTTATGATATTGGACAGCCTAGAAGTGTTTTATTGCTTCTAATACTGGTGTTATTGCTTAATATATTGTAGCTAAATATTTGAGGGAAACCACAGCCAATCCAAAGTAGTAACGAGGTCATACAACGAGGTATGTAAGGCTATTTGATTTCATATCATTTGGCATGAAACATAGATTTCTCCTTGGTACATAAAGGTATTTACCAACTCTGACAAAACAATTAATTATGTCTCAACTTGTGTTACATGTTAATATGATTCCATATGCAATCATCTTCGAATCTACGTCCATAATTGGATACAAATTTACATGAACTCTTGTTGCTAAGTAATGTTTATGAGTTGTTTCGTTTTATATGCATTGCATTATTAATGTAACATACTCTCTCCATTGCCATATTACCTTTTATGATTATCTACATATCATATGTTATATATACAGCCCTAAAGCTCCAATATTATGACCACCAAAAGAATCATCTCAAAGATAATTGAAAGATAAAGCATATCGTTTATTGATAGATGGTAGCCCGAGGGGTGGAAGAATCACCTAGCCAGGGAAGATTCGATCACAGGTAGTAGCCTGAGGGGTTAAGGAAGAACCTAGCTAGGGAACATCCCGATATCCCAAGGGGTGGAAGATTCACCTAACCAGGGAAAAATCTTATTACGGGTGGTAGCCCGAGAGGTTAAGGAAGAACCTAGCTAGGGACAATCCCGATACAGTTATATTACTAATCAGCTAGTCATTTACAGTATATAATGTGCACAGATTATACATTAAATGTAAAGATATATAAAGAAGATAAAATACTCGATCCTAAAGTATTACTAAAGGTGGTCTCTTATCCTATACCAATGCATAGTTTCTTTTGAGTTGTATTTCATATACAGTATTTGCTTCCTTACATACTCAGTACATTATCTCATACTGACGTCCCTTACGGGGGACCTGCATTTCATGCTGCAGGTACAGGTGCTAGTAGATCTCCCTAGTAGAGTACAGGACATTCAGCTGCTATTACCAAGCTCCAGGTTGTTCCAGATCTTTATGTGTATTTAGAGCTTATATGTTTGCATTATATAGTTAATTTAGACGGGGCCTGTCTCGAACATTAGCAGATACTTTCTCTTGACTAGAGGCTTTGTAGACTATGTAAGTTAAAGTATGGTCATGCCTCATACTTTAGACACCGTGGCCCCAATGGCCTAGCTATATGCATCTCCTTTTAGCTTGTTATTATCGTTTATCTTCCTAGAAACATGCCAAACATAGAAATTCCTTATAATATATATACAAAGTGCATAGATATAGGTTGGTTCTCCCGAGCCTTATCGGCAACAGGTGCTAGTCCGCCCTAACAGGACTTGGGGTGTGACAACTACAAAGAATGATTAGTAGAAAGTTCTTCCGTGTATATACTTGAGATACACAACATTGGGCACGGACATCAAAATGAGAGACAACTAACGGATCATGAAATGATTTGTTAGCTAGAGTTGTTTCACCCAATCAGTCCATGCCTGCAATTGAGATGACATCCAAGTAAGATGATCCTTTTATTAGCTACGTCTTTGTGTGTCGTTCACCTCTTAAAATCCCATAATCTCTTCTCTTATCTTGTACTCCTACCAAATTCTAAAGTATGAGCACTGGCAACATCGGTGGTATTATGCAATTCCAAGTTAGAGACTTTCTTTTCATGAATCTCCGCTGCCTCCCTCATCAATTTTGTGAGCTCCTCTATGATGTCGGCGGTCCAAAGAATAAGAAGCCACTCAGGAATACCTTTGTTTATACAACCAGCAACAATATAATCCACCTCATTTGGTTTAATAGATCTATCACTCTTTTTAGGATGGCGTGATAGGGAATTAATTGTGCTTTCGATTTAGAATATTGTAGCAGCAATCAACATCCGTAGATTACAATCTCAAGTAAGATAATTGAAGTCCAATAGTTCAATGAAGATAGATGCAAAATAGTGTTCTTCTCATGTTCTCTATCTCCAGCAGTCCAAGACTGAGTGAAAATGGAATAGAAAAAAATATATATATACTAGTATGTGGACACGTCCTTTGCACGTATATCCCATAATAACCGGTACAAATATAGTATTTGATATTAGAATAGTGTAAATTATCCTAAATTTGAAAGAGAAAAACACAAGGTCAAAATGGTTGAACTAATATTTATAATTCTTAGTAGAATATAATAGCGTTGAAAATATGATATCTTTGAAAGATAACATTTGCTAGTTATCAAGGTTATTAATTATAAGGTTTTAATTAATATTACAAAGATTATATAATTAAGATTAACAATTTTAGAGTTTTCATATTAAAATTGATTTGACTATTTATAGGTTGAGGTTGCGCTACGTCAAATGTCACCTATGGCCATTAAACTTCCAAAGCCCGTCAGAACCAATACGTAAACTTTTGGGAAAATTTTGGGGTCTTTGGATCAATTCCATGAGCCCAATCTATGCCCCGTAGTACCATCTACGACTTGTAGATGGGTCCGTCAAATCTGGAATAAGAAAATGGATTTTCTAAAGTTTTTCCATGAGTTAGCTGCACGGGCCGTACATCACACCAAGGCTGTAACTCACCTCTGCTCTGGCAGTTTGCAGTAAAATGGTAATAACTTTTGAATACAACCTCAAAATAAGGTGAAATCAGTAGCATTGGAAAGCTAATTCAAAGAACTTTCATTTGGTATGTCATGTGACACCTAATTCTTTGTGTGCTAAGAGTTATGATTGTTTAAAATTGAACTAGGTATAATCTAACACTAGAAACTCTATTTATAGGAATGTTTTGAACTTGGCTAAGTACTAGGGGTCCCTGATGACCCTAATCTACTTCCCATAAATAGGAATGAGGTTTGAAACATAGGTACATGTAAGAATAAAGTTACTGAGACAAGGTGGCCAAAGAACTAAAGAGAGAGGGAGAGGGGAAGTAGGACATGAGATGTGACGGGGCAAGGGATGAAGGTTAGGAGCAGAGGGTGACATAGAGGGGTTATTTGGAGAAGAAAGTGGTGTGGGTTCATCAATTAGACAATTGTTAGGGTTTAATGAGGGCATGCCACTTTGATAAGGTTTCGACATCCCAAGAGGAGAGTGTGGTGGAGAGAAGGTAGGTCCAGCAAGGGAGATTAAGTGAAGGGTTGTTGAGTTGTCACGACCTATAACATAAGAAATCTCTAAAATGTGGAGTCATGAGTACAAGGGCATCTAAAGTAGTACCAATGAGTAAATACAACTATCACAGAATGAAAATACAAGGTTGTCTCAATTTTTCTAATACACTGTCTAAAATAGAAATGACAGACGGTAATCTCAAAGATTCATGGTGATTCTAAGTTAGAGCCTCACTACTAAGATCTAGACAGATGAAGAATGTCACACCCCTCCCTGGGGTCGTGACCAGTGCCAGATAGGGACACGTAATCACCTAATAAATCGAATTCCTTTCTAACCTTATCCTAGGATTCTACCGAAATTTCGGCAGAGTTTCCTCTATTTTACTAACTAACCTCACCTGCAGCAGCTCCCAGAATTTACAAAGAAAAGG
>JAOTQR010077800.1:0-11843 GCA_025774065.1 Solanum ossicruentum | reverse complement strand
GAATTTTGGCTAAAATCAGTAGCATTCTTGGGTCATATTGTTTCTGATGAGGGAATAAGGGTTGATTCACAAAAGATGGAAGCTGTAAAAGATTAGCCAAGACCAATAACACCCACGAAAGTTTAGAGCTTCCTAGGTTTTGCAAGTTATTACAGGAGGTTTGTTGAAGGGTTTTCTTCTATTTCTGCACCTTTAACTAAGCTGACACACAAGGCAACTAAGTTCCAATGGAACGATGCATATGAAAGGAGCTTCCAGGAGCTGAAATATAAGCTAACTTCTGCGCGTGTGCTAGTACTTCTAGAAGGCACTGAGAGGTACGAGTGTATTGTGATGCTTCAGGTGTTGGCTTAGGGTGTGTATTGACACAACAAGGTAAGGTAATTGCTTATGCATTTAGATAGCTACGACCACATGAGAAAAACTATCCAACACATAATCTTGAGCTAGAAGCAGTTATATTTGCCTTGAAAATATGGTGCCACTATTTGTATGGGGTCCATGTTGACATATATACTGACCATAAGAGCTTGCAATACATCTTTAAGAAGAAAGACCTGAACTTAAGATAACGGAGGTGGCTAGAGCTAATAAAGGATTATGACGTTGATATACTGTACCACCCGAGAAAAGCAAATATAGTAGCTAATGCTCTGAGTCGTAAGGCAATCATGAATACTAGTGATCCAGCTATGGTAAGAAAAGAATTGACCAAGGATTTATGTCAGCTAGCTAATCTAGGAGTTCGTCTCCTTAAAGCTCCGAGAGAAGAGGTTATTGTGCATAATGCTATAGAGTCTTCATTAGTAATAGAGGTGAAAGAAAAACAGTCTGAGTATCCTGTTCTACAATAGCTTAAAGAAAAGGTGAGTAAGGGTATGGTAAAGGGCTTTAATCTTACACAAAATGGAGTACTATACTGCCAGAATAGATTATGTGTACCTGATACTAATGGCTTAAGAAAGAAGATAATGGAAGAAGCCCATTATTCCCGATATTCTATCCATCCAGGATCAACTAAGATGTACCATGACCTGAAGGGAATATTTTGGTGGGGAGGCATGAAGAAATACCTTGCAGAATTCATGGCTCAATGTCCAAACTGCCAACAGGTGAAAGTAGAACACCAACAGCCAAGAGGGTATATGCAATGCATAGAACTTCCAACATGGAAGTGGGATATGATTAATATGGATTTTGTTACAGGTTTGCCTCGCTGATCCCAGAAGTTTGATTCCATATGGGTAATAGATGACAGACTTACAAAGTCAGCACACTTCTTGCCAGTGAGGAGTGATTATATAGCTGAAGAGTATGCTAAGCTATACCTCAAAGAGATAGTCAGGTTTCATGGAGTCCCAATATCCATTATTTCTGATCGAGGGGCTCAATTTACTGCAAAATTTTTGAAGTCCTTCCAAAGAAGTCTAGGGACACAAGTGAATTTGAGTACAACTTTCCACCCCCAAACAGATGGTCAAGCAGAACACACCATTCAGACACTTGAAGATATGTTGCGAGCTTGTGCATTAGACTTTAAAGGTAGTTGGCTAGACCATTTACCACTTATTAAGTTTGTCTATAACAATAGCTACCACACACAAGATGGCACTTTATGAAGCTTTGTATGGGAAGAAATGTAGATCGCCAATCGGATGGTTTGAAGTAGGTGAAACAACCTTACTTGTGCCAGATCTAGTACAACAAGCCATGGAAAAGTTAAGGTAATACAACAGCGACCAGAAACAGCCCAAAGTCGTCATAAATCATATGTGAATGCCAGGAGGAGAGGATTAGAATTTTCAATAGGGGATTGGGTATTTTTAAAGGTGTCTCCAATGAAAGGGGTTATGAGATTTGGTAAGAAAGGAAAATTGAGCCCACGTCACATAGGGCCATATAAGATTATTAAAAGGTTCGGACAGGTTGCTTATGAACTAGAGCTACCCCAAGAGCTTTCAATGGTTCATCCAGTTTTTCATGTCTCAATGCTTCGAAAGTGCATAGGTGATCCATTTTGTATCACTCCTATTGAGGATGTATATGTTACAGAAGATCTCACCTATGCAAAGGTACCTGTTGCTATTTCAGATCGTCAAGATAAGAAGCTAAGTAACAAAGAAATAGCTTTAGTTAAAGTACTTTGGAGGAACCAGCAAGCAGAAGAAATAACATAGGAGGCTGAGGATGCAATGAAATCAAAATATCCACACTTATTTGAAGCTAAAGAGGAAGTCCAACATACCGAATTAGGGTACTAATAAGTATGTGTGATTGAATACTTAATGTATTGTCAAAGTTTGTGTAAGTAAAGGTTTAAACTTGGCTAAACTACCTAAATGTGCTAACATTCGAGGATGAATGTTCCTAAGGGGTAGAGGATGCAACACCCCACACCTTACAATATTGGCACAATGCAAATGAAACATGACATGGTTTGGTCAAATTGACGCTAAATTTTAGAAGTACTTGAATCACGTGTTAATGGGCTATATGTTCATCTAACACTTAAGAGGGTCGAGTATATACATGTTTTGTATTGAATTGAAAGATTATGGCCTTTAAATGAAGTGAGAAAATTGAGGTGCTTGTAGGACTTAGAAGCTAGCGGTGAGCCACCTACTTCCTTAGCTTAAATTTGTCAGTTAAACGGAGATGAGGCACTATGTCGAAATTGTCCATGTTCGATTATGAATAAAGTTCGTGTCAAGGGGGTAACTTTGGACCATGTATTAGCATCATAAATGGGCTAGCCCAAGAAGTGTAATAAAAAGGGCCCAAAGACATAACAAAACACTTAACAAATTGCGCCAACCAAAGTGAAGAAGAAAATGAAAAATAGGCAGCCCAAGTCCATCAAGCTGGTGGGTAAGCTACTTAATAATATATGGTGTAATATGGTCAAGAAGTCAAGGAAAGTTTGGCATAAGACCTCTTTATAAAGGGCTCCAAAGCAGCTCCACAAGTTAAGGTTCATTTGAGTTCACCAAAAACAGATTTGTCTCTAAAGTTCTCTCAACTTTTCTTCACTTTGTGAAGCAACCAAACGACTTTTCTAGGGTTATTAAGGAGTCTCTAAACCTTGAAGACAAAGATAAGTATTTGGAGGAAGGGAAGGTTATCTTGAGATAGTAACAAGGTCTGACGACGAGGTATGTAAGGTTACTTGAATTCGTATCACTTGGTATGAAGCATAGATCTCTCCTTGGTACATAAAAGCATTTGCCAACACCGACACAATTATAAACCATGTATCCACTCTTTTACATGTTCATATGATTCCGGACATAGTCACTCTCAAATCTGCATACATGCTTGTATACCAAGTTACATGAGCTCTTGTTACTAGATAAAGTTCATGAATTGTTCCATTTCATATGCATTTCATCATTTGTGTAATGTACTTTTTTCATTGTCATATTGTTTATGTGATTATCCACATGTCATATGCTACATATATAGTCCTACAGCTCCGATGTTATGGCCACTAAAAGAATCATCTTAAAGGTAATTGAAAGATAAAGTATACAGTTCTGATAGGTGGTAGCCCAAGGGGTGGAGATAGCACCTAGCCAGGGACAATCCTATCAAGGGGGTAGCACGAGGGGTTGAGTATAACCTAGCCAGGGACAAACCCGATACAGTTTCACCACTGATCAGTTGGTCATTTGTATTATAGTTGTGCACAGATTTTACAGTAAAAGTAAAGTAATATAAATGACATAGAGTACATGATTCCACAGTATAACTAAAGGTGGCCCATGATCTTCCATAGATGTATGGTTTCATTTGAGTTGTTACTTTATATACAGTATATCCTGCCTTATATACTAAGTACATTATCTCGTACTGACGTCCCTTACGGGGGACCTGCATTTCATGCTGCAGGTACAGGTGTTAGTAGATCTCCCTAGTAGGAGTATAGGATATTCAGCTGTTGTCACCAAGCTCCAGGTTGCTTCAGGGCTTTGTACATGTCTAGAGCTTATATGTCATTATTGTACGGTTTGTTGAGGCGGGGCTTGTCCCGACCCTTATCAGATGTTTTTCTTTATTTAGAGGCTTTGTAGACTATATAAAGTAAAGGTAAGTCACATATTATACTATAGACACTGGGGCCCTAACGGCCTAGTCATATGCTTTTCTTTTTGTCTTGTTATCACTGTTTATCCTATTAAAGGCATGTCAAATGTAGAAACCCCTTATAATATGTACAGAAAGCGCATAGGTGTTGGTTGGTTCTCCCGAGCCTTATCGGTAATAGGTGTCAGTCCGCCCTAACGGGACTTTGGGGCGTGACATGCAGGTTTTGGTAAGTTACATGCATTGCATCCTGCATACTTAGTACTTTCAAATGTACTAACAGATCCTTTTGCTTACATGATCTCACCATGTAGGGATCAAAGATTACTTTCATCCACCATTCGATGACTAGCTCGGATTTTGATACATTGATTGTGGTGAGTCCTATCTTCTAAGGACAATCCACTATTCCTCTACCTTAAGTTGCTTTTTTTATGTTATCTATACTTTGAGGGTGATCCCAAAACATGTCTTGGCCCCCGTCCTATCTTATTACTAGAGGCATTGTTAGACAACTTATAGACTCCCATCAGATCTATGTGTTATATGTTGTATTTGAACCTTATGGTCGTGCTTATCTTTTGCTTATGATTATTATGGTTTGACTATGGTAATTATGTTATATATGTATGTTTGATATGGAAGTGTAGAAGATCCTAAGTCCCAAATTGCCCCCATAGCTTGAGTCATACTTACCCCTCCCCCCCAGTCATTATGTGTTATATGCTATGTGAATTCATGCTAATACCTTTTCCTAAGATATCACCATAGCATGAGTCCTACTTTCCCATCCCTTAGAACTATGTGTTTAATTTTAAATGCGCTTCTGACCAATGATGTGAATTTGGATACTTAAAGGCTTGTTTGGAGACTCTCAGGTTCCTATTCGCCATGTAACTCATAGACCCCAGGTCCGGGTCGTGACACTGTGCAAGCAAAATACTCATATGTAGTAATATATGTGACTCAATGTAACATGCTCCTCATACTCAATCATGCTCAAATTACTCAACTCTAAATGCTCAATTTACATCAACTCAAATATTGAATGATATGAATAGAATTTCATAAAATCATGTGATTTAGGATTCATGCTATCAAGTATGAAATAAATGAGTAAATCTCATATCAATACTATGCAATATAGCATTTATCTCATGTAGTATAATAAGACCTCAAGTAGAAAACAAAGGTTCAAAGTTAGGGTAACAGAATTTCTCAAATTTCAACTCTTTTCCAAATCTTGACACAAGATATTGAAGGGAAATACGAAGAAAGGAATTTCACATCTTGGTAAGCCTTACATATCTAGGGATTGAAGAAACAATCAATCCTTGTGATTGAATTGAAACCCAAGCAGCTCTTTCTCCTCCAATGTTCTAAGAATTTCCCTAAGATGAAGAATGATAAATGACTACACCTAGGGTTGGTTTCAAGACTTTATTCAAGCCTAAAAATGTCTAGCATTTTAATTAAAAGAAATCAAAAAGGACAAAAATATCCCTCATTAAAACTGTCGCTGGGGTCTACGAGTCATAAAAAGCCCCTCGTACACTAAGGATCGAAAAGTCGGAGTTAGTGGAAATTAGTAAGAAACCTCATCTTACGAGTCATAAAATCCTTCTCGTGAGCAAGATGAACCTACAATCGAAGTCACTGGAATTTCATACAAAACACAGTGTATGAGTCAAAAACCTCTCTATGACTCATAAATCTCCCTCGTAAACCTATGTTTGCTATTTTTCTCAGAATGTTCCTCAGCATCATCCTGCACATTTATTCCAAATCTGTAAGAAGGAATTAGGGGGGTTACATTATCTCCCCTTGGAATCATTCATCCTCGAATGAAGAAAAATCTAGGGATTGGGTTAAGGCATGAATTGGCCTATGACTCTAACAATCAACTAGTCTCAACTCACTCATGCAATCAATTCATCAAGAAATTTAGCAAGTAGAGAAATCAAACAATCAAAAAATCACATCAATCCTCACTCAGACTCTAGAACTCGATCATCTATCATATAAAGAATGAAAAGGAGGACTCAAGAAATGCAAATTCAAAAGTTTAGATGGAAATCATTACCATCAACACTCCCACCATTACTAGGTAGGAGAAAATGAGGATATTTGGCCTTCATGTCCTCTTCCGCCTCCCAAGTAGCTTCTTCTACGAATTGATTCTTCCACAATGCTTTGATAGACGCCACCGCTTTGGTTCTCAACTTGTAAACCTAATGATCAAAGATTTTAACAAGGATCTCCTCATAGGTCAAGCTATCTTTCACTCCAATACTATAAAAAGCACAACTAGTTTTGGATCTCCCAAACACTTCTTGAGCATGGTAATGTGGAAAACTGGGTAAATGACCTCTAACTCTGATAGTTGCTCCAACTCATATGCTATATTACCCACTCTCTTTATGATCTGATAAGGGCCAATGTACCTCATACTCAACTTCGCTTTCTTCTGATCCTCATCACATCCTTCCTGGGTTACACTTTCAAATACACTCAATTATTGAACTCAAACTCTAATTCACTTCTTCTAACATCCATGTAGGATTTCTGTTGACTCTGTGCGGTCTTCAACCTTTCTAGAATTATCTTCACCTTTTCCGTAGCTTGGTAAACCAAGTCTAACCTGATTAACTCTGCTTGACCTACCTCAAATCATCTAATCGGTGACCTACACCTCCTCCCATATAGGGCTTCATATGGGGCTATCTGAATACTCGAATGGAAGCTATTGTTGTAGGCAAACTCAAGCAAAGGTAAGTGGTCATCCTAATCACCCTTAAAGTCAATAGCATAGGCTTTAAACATATCCTTCACCATTTGAATGGTACGCTCTGCCTGGCCATCTGTCTGTGGGTGAAAAGCAGTGCTAAGATGCACCTTCATACCTAATCCCTTCTGAAAATATCTCCAAAATTGGGCGGTGAATTGCGCTCCTCCATGCAATCTAACAGAATCCCTTATATAGAGTCGGGCATAGTCCTCCATGGTGTCAGCATCTTGACTTCTAAGAAGTGCACAGACTTGGTCATCCCATTAATTATCACCCAAATCAAATCATGCTACCTGTGGGAGCTCAGTAAACCGGTAACAAAGTACATGATAATCATCTCCCACTTCTATTCTGGAAATTCGAAATTTTGAGCCACTCCTCATGGACTTTGGTGCTCAACCTTAACTTGTTGGTAATTCGGGCACTTGGAAGCGAACTCAGCAATATCTTTCTTCATTCCACTCCATGAGTAGACTTCCATTAAGTCAAGGTATATCTTAATTAACCTTGTATGGATGGAATATCTAGAACTGTGGGCCTCTGCCATGATCGTCTCTCTAACACCATAAACACAAGGAACACATAATTTGCCTTGATACCTCAATACTCCATCTCCCCCTTTGGCGAAAGCCATTACCTTTTTCTTATGTATATCCTCCTTCAACTGCAATAAAATAAGTTCTCAATCTTGTTTCTCCATCACCTCTACTACTAGAGATGATGCCGACCCATTTTGCACAAGATCTCATCCTTCGCCTGATTCATCTAATTACACTCCCAATCGTGCCAGTCTATGGACTTCTTTGGCCAACTCTTTATTCTCCTCTTCAATATGGGCAATGCTTCTCATGGAAAACCTGCTAAGCGCATCAGCAAACCACATTAGGTTTAATTGGGTGGTAGCGGATGCTCATGGTGTAGTGCTTAAGTAATTCAAGCCATCTCCTCTGCCTCAAGTTAAGCTCCTTTTGGGTGAAGACGTATTGCAGGGTCTTGTGGTCTGTGAATACATCAACATGTGCACCATATTGGTAGTGGAGCCATAATTTAAGAGCAAACACCTGCCACCAACTCCAATTTTTACCTTTCAAAATATAAATTAGTTATTGAGCTTCATCAATTTTTAACAATTTAAAATAATATCTTTATAAAATTCAAAAAAAACATTTTAAGTATTTTTTAAAGTTAATATTTTAGTTTTAAGATTATATGTGTGTGTGTGTGTGTATTCATATAATTTATACAAATATATAAAATTAAGTATTTAATTATTACTTTTTCATAAAAAAAAAATTTAACAAATCATTTCAAAAAGATTTTATTTTTATCAATTATCCTAGTTTAATTATGAAATATTTTTAGATTCAGTTAGTCAATAGTATAATTGAATTATTTTCTTTTGGTAATTTTAAGAAGCTCTTTAATCAATTTATATTAGTTCATTCTATAGTCAAAATTAATTCAATTTAGCTACTTTTAAATTTCTAGTTGACCATAGTTGCAATTTAAATAGCCAAATCATTAATAATATTTTTCTACCCTTAATCCCATTTTTCACACCAAATATTGGTGCATTTTTAATCCCATCAGCACATACATATCATACTCACACCCCCACGAGCCCATTTTAACTTTTTAATTTAATCCAACACGCAAATCCTTTCTCCTCCATGTCCTTCACGACAAAATGACAATGGCAAGCAGCAACAAAGCTGCGAGAAGCAGCTTAAATGCAGTAGCAAAGTTGCAACGCTAGCATACCCCTTTGACCCAACCCCAACGTTCGAATTTTGAATTTGAATTTGAACCCCAATTTCCTACAATTTCCCCCCAGAATGCTTTAAAATTTCTCTATAAATACTCTTGTTTTAGGACTGAAAAAAAGGATATTTTTTGGGTGGTGTATCTTCTCAGAAAATACACAATTTTACCCAAGGATACAAGATTTAAGAATTCGAGAGCAAAATTCTAGAGTAAAGGATTTTATTCAACAGATTTTGTTTACCCGCGGTGGTGGAAGCATTTCTAGTAATCTTATCGTCGACACAGCTTTACTGCTCCAGGGAAGGTAAACTTCCTTTCTTAATTTTGATCATTTATGTTGGATGATTTTATGTACTTACGTAGTCAAAGCTTGTTCTCTGACAATCTATATTGTAAAGTCATTTTCTATTTAAGTCTTGTATAACTTATTGCATGTAATCTTTTATTTGTTGTACATTTTGATTTTATTCACTATTGGAAGCAATTTGATGTTGTAAAAATATGTCTAGTGAATGTAAGATGTTATGAGTACTTTGTGGTATGTTATTTTAAATTTTAGTATGGCTTCTAGCCAAGTTCATCTTCTTTTGTTAAATATAGTGAAGTTTCACATATAAATTGCCTCCTTTTGTTTAAAAATTTTAGCCGCTATTTCATTCTAAGACACTATGTATACTTAGAATTTGTTCACATCATTTTGGCATCTATAAGATCTTTATTTTCAATGTGCACATTTTCTAGTTGCAACTCTAGTTTAGTTGAAACTTGCTATCTGTTTGTCTATTTCTTTAAGAAAAATGAGATAAAAATTTCACCATGTAGCCATCCTCTCTACTTGTACTCATATATTTTTCTCATTATATTTCTTTCTTAAAAAAAATGTAATCATTTGTATAATGTAGCGCCGTAAACTATGCCCATAAATCGATAATTTATTTAATATTCTATAATACTTGTTTCATATTTATACAAATAAAATTTGTGAAATTTGTTACTTTTAATACTCATTTAAGTTTTCAAAAGAGAACAAATAACTAAAAGAACAAATATTCAAAATAAAATAAAAAATGAAAAAGGAAAAAAAAGAAGTTAAAAGGGTTGAGGGAGGTGGTGCAGATGCAATGTTCCTGAGGAAAAATTTATTTTATTATTAGGTTAGAAAAGTGTTGAAAATGTATGCCTAGAAAACGAAGAAAAATTGTGTTCACCTAAATCATGCGAACTATTGAAAGTTTATGCCTAGAAAATTGAGAAAACTCTAGTTCATGTAAATCATGTGAACTTTTGAAAGTGTACGCCTAGAAAATAGAGAAAAATTGAGTTCACCTAAATCATGTGAATTTTTGAAAGTGTATACCTAGAGAACGGAGAAAAATTAAGTTCGCCTAAATCACTGAACTTTTGTAACCTTCTTCTTCTCACTCACTCTCTCTCTCTCTCTCTCTCTCTCTCTCACTCACTCTCTCTCTTTCTCTCTCTCTCTCTCTCACTCTCATACGAGTAATTATACCCCTTCAAAATTGAATAAACTTATAGGGTGCACTGATTCTTCTATTCTCTTATAGTTTGATAATAATAGTAGTAAACATGGAAAAGGGAATTCTCAAAGTGTTCAATCCTGAAACTAGTGCAAAACGGATGGTACGTATACTTACTCCTCATGGCATATTATTTTCAAAATTTTTTATTTAATTTCATTCTTATTTTGGAGATATGTTCAGTAGATATGGGAAGGAAAACCTCGATGAAATTTAAATCTGGAAAAGACAGATTCAATTATACTAATATAATTTTGTTAGGGTACTCTTTCCCTCACTCTTTCTTATGTGAATTTGCAAATATTTGATCTATTATTATTCTTGATTTTTTTATGTAATGCAGTTTTAGGATGTGGATTATGAATAGGGGGAGAGATAGCAAAGTAAAGAGAGATGCTTTCATGTGATACAAGTAAATTTTGTACTAGCATTTTATATATACTGAATCTCCTGACTTGATACAAGCATTATGTAGATTTATTTAAGTCTCATGATGTGACGACCCAACCCAAGGGCCGTAACTAGTGCCAATTGGGCACCCAGACAAACACTAACTTCAAAGACCAAACATGACCGCTATGAAATCTACCGAAATTTTGGTAGTGTTTCCTCTGTTTTATTAACTAACCTCACCTGCAAGAAAACCCAACAGCATCCCAGACAACGATATAAATATATATATATCTTTATACATAAACATAAGTGCGGACCGACAAGGTCTCCGCTGCGGTCCTACTGCCTAATAATCATGTCATACATATGATATTGCGGTCTCGCCGCCTGATCAAGTGCTAAATCATACAATAAACCACATACTCAAGTGTCTCTCAAATACCCATTACCCACTAGTACCCATAGACCTCTAGACACAGATGCGAAACAGTACATGTATATATACATGACCCAATTACAAAACATTAGAATGTGAGAGGCTACCAATAGCTGGCTCCTGAAACAAAAAGGGCACTGCAGCTAGAACTGGAGATCCTAGGCAAGACAGTCTCGCACCTGTTCGTCGGTACCTGCAGGCATGAACGCAGCCTCCTCCGAAGGAAGGGGTCAGTACAAAAGACGTACCGAATATGTAAAACAGAAGTACATAATACACATAGGATCATAAGCCAAAGGAAGTAGGTAAGCATACATAAATCAAACCTGTAGCAAGTATCGAATAAAAAAATCATTTTAAAACATATGCAAATCATGCATATCGGACGGGATTGATGGAAACCTCCAGAATCACGCCATCCACAGCATCACACCAGAAGTTCAAATACCCGAAATCTCCATCACACATCATATACACAGTCGGGTGAGCCAGGGAAGATTGTTGCACTCACATATCATATATCACATGAGGCACCAGTCACATCATCACACCATCTAAGTGAAACTCGAATACTAGGCCAAAACCGAGTCCATCGTAGCCAACCAACTCCGAAAAATATATATATGTATATATAGCAGCACGATAGTAACCGGCCCAGGAATCGGTGAAGGATATTACTATTATGTACGGCACGAGTAGATTCGTGAGAATCAAATGCATCAAAACTAGTTTAAGAGCTCGTAGTAAACAAATTATTCATTGGAAGATCACAAAATTGATGTCTTGAAAGCTTTACCACTTTTATTCTAAATTTCCATATAAGAATAGTTTCCAAGAAATT
>JAOTQR010077798.1:0-11851 GCA_025774065.1 Solanum ossicruentum | reverse complement strand
CTTGAATTACATGATTTTACACTAGCGTTACATACCCACCAAGAGGATGATATAAATGACTTTATGATGATGAAGTTGATTCATGATCTATTGCATGTACTATGACTTGTATGACTTTATGATGATGAAGTCGATTGATGATCTATTGTAAGTCCTGTGACTTGTATGACATTATGATGATGAAAGGATGGTATAAATGTGTTGATTTCATGAAAAGTATCCATAGTGTTGGAAGTTGATCAATTGCCTCGTTCAGGGTTAGTAGGCCTCGAACAACCATGATTGGGGTTTTGTACCTCAATTGCTTCACTCAGGAGGTAGTAGGCTTGTGCAACCATGTTGAGGGTTTTGTACCTCAATTGGCTCGCTCGGGAGGTAGTAGGCCTGTGCCACCATGTTGAGGGGTTTGTACCTCAATTGCCTCTCTAGGGAGGTAGTAGGCCCGTGCAACCATGTTGGGGGGTTTGTACCTCAATTGCCTCACCAAAGAGGTGGTAGGCCTTGGTTACCAGTAATGGTTTCTTCCTACACATGTAAAATGTTCTTTGTAAACATATTTTAACTACAAGCATTGATCATGCATGCCATATTTCTATATGCCCATTCATTTTCTACATATGCATTACGATTATGTTGCCTATCTCTTGTTGCATTGTATCCTACATACTTAGTACATTCAAATGTACTTATGCATAGTCTATGCCTACATTTTTACCATGTTGGAACTGGAGCCCCACTAGATCATCCTTCTTCTCCTCTTCGCTAGTACAATATCTCTCAAAGCATGTTGGTGAGTCCTCAACTTCGGGGACAATGTCTTTGACCTTATGTTATGTATAAAGTCACTCTTTCCTATTTATTGTATGCTTGACTATGAGGGTGAGCCCGGTTGCTTGTCTTGTCCCTCGCTAAGTTCTATGTTTAGAGGTGTTGTTGGACAAGTATGTAAGGATGCTATGAGCCTTGAATCTCCTTGATTCTACGATGAACTATGATATGAAAAATTTCCCACAGCCCCATTTATCCCTATTAACTATCTCTTATTATATTTTTTTAATTTCTTCCTGTGACCAAGGATGTGTTATGATATGTTGTGAGGCTTGCTTGGGGTCCCTTCGGGTTCCACATGCGCCATGTCACATCTAGGCCATAGGCTTAGGTCAGGAAAAAATTGGTATCAAAGCACTAGGTTGTTAATGGTTTTTGGCATCCAACACAATGCGTTGATTAGAGTCTTATTCATGGTTGTGTTGTGCACCATGACTATGTGTAAGAGGCTACAAGACGTTCTAGGAAATGTTTCCCTTCTTATTACTCTATGTTGTGCTATAGAAGTTAAGGTAAGGTTTTCCTCCTCTAATGATTGTTCTTTGTTATTCCAGATCATGGCTAACACAAGAGGAAGAAGAGCCCGCACACCCGAGGGACAATCGACTCATGGTGAGATCTGGGATGCTCTCACATTGCTAGGTCAAGTTATGTCTAATCAGCCAACCAAGGGGCCCAAGCCCCTCATGTTCCTACTCTCGCATCTTGGGTGAGAGACTTTATGAGGATGAACCCATCAGAGTTCAATAGGTCTAAGGTGGATGAGGACCCTCAAGAGTTTATTGATGAGGTATACAAGGTGTTGTCCATTACGGGTGTGAGGTCAGAAGAGAAGGCGGAGTTGGATGCTTACCAAATTAAGGGATGGCTCAAATATGTACACTCAATTGAAGGTGGATAAGAGGAACAATAATCTGGTCTATGGGAGGAATTTAACATGGCTTTCCTCAACTTATTCTTTCCACTTAAGCTTAGGGAAGCAAAATTAGTGGAGTTCATGAATTTGAAGCAAGGTTCTTTGAGTGTAAGGGAGTAACGCCCTCAAGTTCAACCAACTCTTAAAATATACTCTACACTTGGTTGCCAACCCAAGACCTAGAATGAATAAGTTTGTGGTGATTGTATCCAATTTTGTGAGTAATGAATGTCATACCACCATGTTGATTAATAACATGGATTTGTCCCATTTGATGACTTATGCTGAATAATTAGAGGGGGAGAAATTAAGAAAGACAAGGGGTCTAAGGTCAGGGGCCATTCTGATGGTAAGTTCCAAAGTCTCAAGGATGGCTGGTTTTATCAAGGCCAAGGGTGTTCTCATGCTCTTAAAAAGGGGTTTGCCAATGAATACCCAAGGGCACAAGGTGATGGTGGAGTGAGGCCTAGAGATATGTGTCCAAAATGAGTAAGGGTCATGGTGACCCATATTTGAGGGCTACTAATACTTGTTATGGTTGTGGGGGAAGTAGGCCACAAGATGATGCATTTCCCTCGTAACCGGAACAAGGGTAAGGATGTTCATCCACTAGGCCTGGGTGCCAATGCGGTTCCTTTAGGAAGAGAAGGTCAACAATGTGGTGCCCAAGGCACAATTGGTTTTATGCTTTACATGGGAGGCAAAGGGTTGATGAGGAGCCTGATGTCGTCACTAGTATGTTTAATGTTTTTAATTTTGATGTGTATGCATTGGTAGACCCGGGTGCCACTCTATTTTCTGTTACTCTTATCGCCAAAAAGTTTTATGTTGAGCCCGTATTGCTGTGTGAGTCTTATGAGGTGTCTACTCCTATTGGTGCATCTACTGTTGCTAGAAAGGTCTATAAAAATTTTCCCATTTGCATCTTGCATAAAATATTGCCTTGAGACCTTGTTGAGGTTGATATGGTTGATTTTGATATCATTTTTGGGATGGATTGGTTGCATGCCTATTATGCCTCTATTGAACCCATCCTTGACTTAGAGAGTCATGATGTGGTGGTCAAGGGTAGGTTTATCTCTTGCATTACAGCCCAAAAGTTGATTTCTAAGGGGTGACTTGATCATCTTGTGAGTGTTAGGGATGTGGAGTCTATAGTCCTTCCTATAGAGTCGGTTCTAGTGGTGAATGAGTTCCTTGTTGTCTTCCCTAATAACCTTCTCGGTGTTCCTTCTGAAAGGGAAATAGATATTGGTATAAACCTCCTCCCCGATACTCAACCCATTTCTATTCCCCCTGACTATATGGCCCTGATAGAGTTAAAGGAGTTGAAGTAGAAATTGAGGGTTTTGTCGGAGGAGGATTTTATTAGGCCTAGTCAATCACCTTGGGGTGCACCAGTGTTGTTTATGAAGAGGAAGGATGGGTACTTGTGTATTGACTATAGGCAACTTAATAGGCTTACCATCAAGAATAAGAAACCTCTACCAAGGATTGATGATTTTTTTGACCAACTTCAAGGGGATAGCCATTTCTCTAAAATTGATCTCCGATCTAGGTATCATCAAGTGAATGTTCGGGAGTGTGACATTCCCAAGATGGCCTTTCGGAATAGGTATGGACATTTCAAGTTTGTTGTTATGTCTTTTGGGTTGACCAATGCACTGTCTATCTTCATGGATCTTATGAATAGGGTCTTTAAACCCTTCTTGATTAGTTTATGGTGGTCTTCATTGATGATATTTTGATCTTTTCACATAGTGAGGAAGAGCATGTGGCCCATTTGAAGGTACCACTACAAAGATTGTGGGAAGAGAAGTTGCATGCTAAGTATGAGAAGCGTGAATTTTGGTTGAAAGAGATTTCATTTTTAGGTCATGTGGTGTCAGGGGGATGGTATTAAAGTGGATCATTTAAAAAATGGATGTGATTGGAAATTGGCCTTGACCATTGACTCCATCGGACATTAGAAGGTTCTTGGACTTAAGGGTTTACTATTGGAGGTTTGTCAATGGGTTCTCCTCTATTGCTTCACCCATGACTAAGTTGATTCAAAAGAAGGCTAAGGTTTTGTGGATCAATGAGTGTGAAAGGAGTTTCTGAACCTTGAAGGATAAGCTTTTCTCTGCTCCTATCGTGTCTCTACCGGAAGGGTTTGTTGTGTATTGTGATGCCACCCAGATTGGTTTGGGTTATGTGTTGATGCAAAATGGTAAGGTGATAGCCCATGCTTCTAGGCAACTCAAAGTTCATGAAAAGAATTATCCTCTCGTGATCTTGAATTGGCCGCCATTGTTTTTTCTTTGAAAATTTGGCGTCATTAAGTTTATGGAGTGCATGTTGATGTGTTTACCAATCATAAGAGTCTCCAATATATGTTCACTCAAAAAGATCTCAACTTGAGGCAAAGAAGATGGTTAGAACTTCTTAATGATTATGATATGAGTGTGCATTATCATCTCAGTAAGACTAATGTTGTGGCGGATACTTTGAGTAGGACGTCTATAGGTAGCCTAGCCCATGTTGATGGTGGTGGAAATGTGGTGACTAGGGAGGTCCATCGGTTGGATAGATTAGGGGTTAGGTTGGAAGAGTTTGTTAATGGTGGTATTATAGTTGTGGATGGTTCAAAATCTTCCTTGGTTGATGAGGTAAAAGCAAAGCAAGATCCTGACTCCTCCTTGTTAGAATTGAAGGACTTTGTGAGAGAGGGCAAGGTGAAGGTTTTCTCCCAAGGGGGAGATGGTGCCCTTAGGTACCAAGGAAGGTTGTGTGTGCCTTGTGTTCACAACTTGAGAGAGAATATTCTTGATGAGCCTCATAAATCCTATTATTCTATTCAGCCCAGTTCTACCAATATGTATAGGGATTTGAGGGATGTGTTTTGGCGGGGACGTATGAAGAAAGACATTGCCGAATTTGTATCTAATTGTCATAGTTTCCAACAAGTCAAAGTTGAACATCAAAGGCTAGGAGGCCTAATCCAAGATATAGGGATTTCTATTTGGAAGTGGTAGGAAATTAACATGGACTTTGTGGTTGGGTTGCCTAAGACTAGAAAGGGTTTTGATTCTATTTGGGTTGTGGTTGATAGAATGACAAAGTTGGCTCACTTCTTACTAGTTAAGACTACTTATGGGGCCGAAGACTATGTTAAATTATACATTCATAAATTGGTGAGATTGCACGGGGTGCTCTTGTCTATCATATCAGATTGTGGTGCTCAATTCACTTCACACTTTTGGAGGTCCTTCCAAAGAGGTCTTGGAACTAAGGTAAAGCTTAGTACGACCTTCCACCCTCAAATGGATGGCCAAGTCTAAAGAACTATCCAAACTCTTGAGGATAGGCTTAGGGCTTATGTTTTGGGGTTTAAGGGTAGTTGGAATGATCATCTTCCATTAATTGAGTTTTCTTATTATAATAGCTATCATTCTAGCATTGGTATGGCTCCTTTTGAGGCCCTCTATTGTAGGCATTGTAGATCACCGGTTGGATCATTTTTAAGTAGGAGAAATAGCTTTGTCACGTCCGGCTCTGGTTATGGATGCTGTGAAAAAGGTAATGTTGATTAGAGAAAGGCTGTAAATAGCCTAAAGTCATTAAAAGTCGTATGCCAATGTGAGGAGAAGGGATCTTGAATTTATAGTGGGTGATTGGGTCTATTTGAAGGTGTCACCTATGAAGGGTGTGGTTCATTTTTGTAAGAAGGGTAAGCTAAGTCCAAGATTCATGGGTTCTTATAGGGTGTTGAGGAGGATTGGTAAAGTGACCTAGGAGTTAGAGTTGCCTAGTGAAATAGATTTGGTTCATCCGGTCTTTCATGTATCCATGTTGAGAAAGTGTGCAGGTGATTTGAATGTTATTGTTCCATTGGAGGTTATGGGGGTTGTTGAAGACAACTTGACTTTTGAAGAAGTTTCAGTAGAGATCTTGGAGACGCAAGTGAAAAGGTTGAGGAATAAGGATGTTGCTTCCGTTAAGGTCCTTTGAAGGAATCAACAAGTCGAAAGTGTTACATGGGAGCCCAAAGTGGACATGCAAATGCTATATCCTTATCTCTTCCATTCTACTCAAGCCTAAGGTACTAATTCTAAGTCCCCTATGTGAACTCAAGTCTTATGCTTCAGCCCCAATGTCATTTGCATGCATTGAGTTTATATTGACAAAGTTCATAGTGATTTTAACATTTATGTCGAGATTTTTGAAAATGGTATTTAAGTGTATTGTTACATTATTGTTGGGACTGGTTTTGTTATAATTACTCTTCTCATATACATTTCTTTGATATTTGCGTATGAATGTTCTCAAAGGGGAGATTTTGAAATGACCCAAAAGTGCCCGAAAATGTGTCTCAGAAGTGCCCAATATTGGAATTTTCATAAATCATAAAATTCATGTGTGATATCAAAAGTCCGACTTTATATTCTTCATCGGGGAGCAAAATTAAGTGGGCAATGGGTCTAACTCTGATTTTAGAGCAACTGTAGAGAAATTTGATTTTCCGAAGTTTGCATAAAACAGTGGTGATCCGCATTGGTAGCGCGACGCACAACTGTCGCGGACCAGTGTACAAATGCCCTCCGCGATAGGTCTATATCGTGGACCAGACACAGACCTGTACATTTTATTTCCAGTGATTTTATCTCAGTCCAAGACTTTTGGGTCTTGGACCTAAGTCTTCCCATACATAAGTCTCCATTTCTAATCTTCATCAAGAATTCCCCAAAGTCAAGATATGTGGGTTTTAACCATTGTGTCTTTTCACCCATGGTGCCCAAGCTTCCTTTTTAACCTAAAATACATGTTTCTAAGTTGATTTTACTTATGGATCTTTTATTATGAATTTGACTATGAACTATATTGGAGTTTTGTAAAGTGTGATTGTTTATACATGTTTTGAGCTATGAATCTTACACTATCTTGAGATTTGATGAAGGGTTTTGATGTATATTTCATAAGGGTGTTACCAAGTGTAGGTGGGTGGTTTTATATTGAATTTACTTGTATGACTTCACTCTTGAATTGCATGATTTCACACTAGCATACACACCCACCAAGTGTTTGATAAAATGTCCAATTTAGGGTTCTTGAGCCATTGATGATCTATTAGCATATCCTATGACTTGTATGACTTTATGATAATGAAAGGATGGTATAACTGTGTTGATTTCATGAAAAGTATTTATAGTGTTGGAAGTTGATCAATTGCCTCGTTCTAGGGGTAGTAGGCCTGAACAACCATATTGGGGGTTTTAAACCTTAATTGCCTCGCTCGGGAGGTAGTAGGCCTATGCAACCACATTGAGGGGTTCGTACCTCAATTGTCTCGCTCAGAGGGTAGTAGGCCCACGCAAACATGTTGAGGGCTTTGTAACTCAATTGCCTCGCTCGGGAGGTAGTAGGCCCGTACAACCATGTTGGGTGGTTTGTACCTCAATCGCTTCGTCAAGGAGGTGGTAGGCCTTGGTTACTAATGATGATCTCTTCCTACACATGTAAAAGGTTCTTTACATGTATCAAACACTTAGAGGGTGTGTAATACTTGTATAAAACCATAAAATATAGAGATGAAATGATGCAAGAAAATCCATTGTAAAACCATCAATCAACACCTTGCAACACCCTCAAGCAATGTACATCAAACCCATTCTCAAATATTACAATAGATCAAAGAAGTATAGCTCAAAACATAGCAAAACAATCACAATTTCACATAGCTTTAACATAGTGCAGTGAATTTCCTAATAATCAAGACCCACTTGTGAATCAACTTTAAAATCATACAATTTGAGTAAAAGGAGGCTTGGGTATAATGGGTGAAAGGAACCTATGAAAGAAACCCCTATACCTTACCTAGAGATGAATGTCACGATCCAAGCCTAGGACCTAGACGTGACCGGCGAATGGGGAACCCGAAGGAACCCCAATCATGCCTCATAGTATACATTACATATCCTTGATCACATAAACAATTAAATGACATTTGAAGAATGGAAATAAGGGCAAAAAGAGCTAAGGGAGAACTTGTCGTAACACATAGTCAAGAATTAATAAAATCAATTAATAGCATAAATACACAGCTTTGCCTAACAACACCCCTACCACATCGAAAATGGCGAGGGCCAAGACATACTACCGGGCTCACCCTCATAGTCCTAACTATATGACAAAGTAAAGAGAATCTTAATACATAATGTAAGAGAATACTCTTTGTCCCTGGAATGGAGGACTCACCAAAGGCTAATTTGAAGAATCCATGTGGTCACAAGAAGAATCAATAGGAGCTCCAGTCCCTATATGGTGATATCATATAGGAAAGAGTATGCATTAGTCTGTTTGAATATAATAAGTATGTGGGATGCAATGCAATAAAAGATAAGCATCATAATTCAAAATTCCTAACGATAGGCAATAGGCATAATATAGCAATATGACATGTATAATCAATGCATAAGTAAAACATGCTTAAGTAACTCATGCTCAAATAAAATATCATATGTGTAGAAGAGACCAAGATGGAATCCCAACTATGATTGGGAGGTGCCATTCACACCTGGACACTCTGGTGGTAAGGTATTACACCCTTCACACGGTTGATGTCATTCACACCTAGACACCCTAGTAGCAAGGTACTTCACCCTTCACATGGTTGATGCTATTCACACCTGGACACCCAGGTGGCAAGGTACATACCCTTCACATGGTTGATGCCATTCACACTTGGACACCATGGTGGCAAGGTACATACTCCATACATGGTTATCCAGCCTCCAATACCACCCAGATAGGGCATGGTCTAATCCAACACATTATGTAGAACATATATGTCATTTACATAAGCTCATTTCATCATCATAACATCAATCATATAATATCTCATGCTTTAGACCTTCAATTCCTCAAGAAAATATAACCAGATATTTTATCAAAAAAATTGGGGGTATGTAATGGGGGTAAAAGATCATGCAATTTAATGATGAAAGCATGTAAGAAAACCTGTTGTAAAACCATCAATCAAAACCTTGCCACATCCCCAAGACATTCACATCAAACCCCTCATCTAGTCCAACATTAGATCCAAGATCTAGAGCTCAAAACATGTTAAAACAACTATACTTTCATGAACTAAAATCACTGTACAGTAAATTTCTCAATGTACAAGACTCATGTGTAAAATCAACTTTAAATCATGCAATATTAGTAAGAAGAAGGCTTAGGCACCATGGGTGGAATGACCCAATAGTTTAACACCGTATACCTTAGCTTTGGAGAAGTTCTTGGTAAAGGTTGACAAAGGAGACTTAAAGCTTGAAGAAAATCTTTGGTGAAATCCTTAAGATTGGTCTTGAGTTTGGGACTTGAATTTAGGGTGAAATATTAGTCTAAATGTTTGAGTAAGTATTGGGGAATGTTTAGGATGATATGAGGGTTAAATAATGCTAACTACATGTGTTTTGAAGTGTGGGAACCCTTAGGACCAAGACGTACATGTCTTTGACTGAAAAAACTAAAATAGACATCAAAAAACACAAGGGGGTGTCGCGGAGGCGACGCAAAAACCCTACTAGAATTTGCATTTTCTGCACGAATGACTTTTACGAAAATGAGCATAAATCCTTCATTCGAACTTGCAATGAGGTGAAACGAAGTGCATTGGAAAGCTAATTCAAAGGGATTTAAGTTAGTAGGTTTTGGGACACCTATTGCTTTGTGTTCTAAGAGATATGCCCCTTAAAATTTGACCCTCCTAAATAACGTTCTTTGCGATTTTCGAAATTTGATACGGTTGCTCTAAAATTCAGGTTAGACCCATTTCCACTCAATTTGACCCCCTTAACATGAATATGAAGTCTGATTTTAACAATAATGAATGAAATTTTATATATATGAAAATTACGATTTCGGGTACTTCCAAGGCACATTTTCGGGCACTTTTTGGGGTCGTTTCAATATCTCCTCCTTTGGAACATTCGTCCCCGAATGTGAAAGAAGCATACATGACAAGAGTAATCATAGACAAATCAGCCCCAACAAGAATGCAACATTACGCTTAAAACACCATTTTCAAAATCACAGCATAAGTGTAAAATCATCTTAAACTTGTCAACTTAAACATGAATGCATGTGAATGATATAAGGGCTGAAATGCAAGACTTGAAATCATAAAAAAAGGGCATGATGTGTTATCATGAGCTTGAGTAGAATGAAAGAGATATGGATATTGCTCCTCCATGCCCTCTCCTACTCCCCGAGAGACACATATGAATAGATGACTCTTCCTAAAGGCCCTTGAAGAACACTACATCATTATAATCAACTTCTCCACTCATCCATCCAAAACCCCCCATCGGGACCTTTTCTTAAGCCAAATTAACCTCCTTAACACCCACAACCTCAAAGTGCTCTATAACACTAAAGTCACCAACACATCACATCTACCTAGAAGCATGAGGAACCGGACGAACTATATCTATATCAATAGTCAATTCCCAAACTTATGCAACCTTACTAACCTCCCTATACACTATATAAGGACTCATAATCCTTAACTCAATTGTCAATATTAAATATACCTAACCCACTTGGTACCATAGCCACCATCTCCCCTTGGGAGTCGACCTACACTCTATCATTCCCTCACCCAAACTTCCAACTCTAATAGGGTGAAACCGAGGCCTTGCTTAATCTAAATCTCCCCAACCAACGAAGATTTGGAGCCATCAAGAACTCTATATTACCATGCTCAACTTCATCAACCTAATCCCTCAATCTAGCCAAACAATAGACCGCTCAAATCACCTCTTCGTCACCATTATCAACACATTCTAGGCTACTTAGGGCATCAATGACAACACTAGCCTAACCGGGAAAGCTAATGCATGTTCATAGCATATTCCTTAAGGGGCTCTAACCATCTTATTGCTACTCACAATGCCCACCTATCATATTTTGCAAACAACCTCTCATCCTCCAAGGCTTGCAACACTACCCCCAAATAATTCACAAGCTCTAAACAAATCGATACCTCATCACTAAAGACCACCACAAACATATCAAAATAGGGTTTTATCACCCTATTCAAGAAGCCCATAGACATAGCCAATGCATAAATCAACCAAGTATCGCCACCAACACTCTTAATGCTCACTCCTAATCCGAAAAGACACCTAGGGGTATCACCTATCTTCATCCTCTCTTGGAGAGAAAATCTGACCCAAAGATCAATCTTAGAGAAATGATTAACCATTGCAATTGACCAAATAGATCATCTATCCTTACCCATCATATTACAACCTTACGGGTTCTACATTCATTAGAAACATGCTATGCAAGTAGCCCAAACTACCCCAAGACTCTCATCACAACAAGCTAAGTCGTCATCCCACAAGAACACTTATAATATGCATGTACATACTCTCAAAGAGGAAATAGTCATTTCCCAAATCATTTTAATGCACAATTGGGCTTAAAAGCCAAACACCATTCATAATAATTCATACTTGGCTCAAATATCAAAATCATAATTTCATAGTCATAATACTTATGCATAGGAATAGCCCATTCATATACAAAATAGTGCAAGCACCCAAAATGCTTAAAGATCCAAAATCAAAGACATATATGTGATCACAATCAAAATCATACCATAAAACAATATTGGGCTTATCCATAACATAAATTTTCTAATTTTTTCTAAATAATCCATGTACATGAACGCATATCCTATGAACAATGAGGAAATGACAAAGTTAGTTAAAACTCCATTTAAAATCAACATTTATATTACAAAGTTGATGTGAAAACCTAACTAATTCCATATTTAAATTCATAACGTAATTTCTCATGCATAAATCATTCAAAAAGGGAACATGAATACTTATAGCTTCATAAACCTAGAGTAAATCCCCATATAACGATTTAAGTCACATTAAAATCATCAAATAAACACTACCCATGTATCAATAGAATTTTAGGAATCATAATATTCAAATCCCAAATTACAGTAAGTAAAAATCCATGTAGGTTCTCTTGAAAATAAATTTTTGAAAAGGGCTTAACTTCATACTTGCATAATCATAGATAATTTCATGAATTCATAACATA
>JAOTQR010077797.1:0-11852 GCA_025774065.1 Solanum ossicruentum | reverse complement strand
TACATGGTTCATGGTATGATTTTGGTACTTGATCAGGTGGCGAGACCGCATTATTTATGTATGACATGATTATTAGGTGGCAGGACCACAGCGGAGACCTTGTCGGCCCGCATTTATGTATATGTATAAAGAAATATGTATTTGTATTGTTGTTTGGGATGTTGTTGGGTTTTATTTGCAGGTGAGGTTAGTTAATAAAACAGAGGAAACTCTGCCAAAATTTCGGCAGGTTTCTAGGTCGGTTCAATGAGGAAATTCAGAGTAGTATGTGTCTAGGTGTCCCTATCGGGCATTGGTCACGACCCTAGGTTGGGATGTGACAAAGAAACTTGACTAATCCAATTTTAACCGACCACATCTTCGTCTTCTGAAAAGCTCTTGGTACGGACTTTGAGAAATTATGGCCGGCCCCTAATTTGGGTTTCTTACATATCTCAAGTCACATGAGAATTTAGGCCACTTGTAGTTCAAAACGCTTGACTTTATGCACGACTCTGAAAGGATTCAAAAGCTATCCTAATATAGAATTATGGAGAAATTAGAATGCTTGGGAATGAGATTTTAAGAGTCAATGTTGGAATGTAGCTAAGTTTTCAAAATTGAGCCCACCTACATATCCTTGGACTTAGGAATCATGTTGCTTATAGTTCAACTCCCTCGGTTGAAGAGGAAATCTCTTATTCTGAGATGACCTCTGGTTGGGAGGAGTGACAAGCAAATCTAATTATGAAAAAGAGGTTTGCAACCTGTTAAGCATAAATATGACACGCTTCACACCCATATTTAAGAACTTACACGGACATAATTTCTAAAACTCTTGGTACGTTGTCACTCGGATTGGAAAATTGCCTATGGTGAGAGTTGAGATTATCCAAAGGCAAGACTAAAAATTAATGAACTCAAAGAAATGCTTACATGCCTTCTGATAGGAGTGTGGTTGGATTGTGGTGGTAGTTGCTTCCCAGCTCATGTCTGAAGGGTTTGACGCCCCTCTTCAGACTATGTCCCAGTTCGTTGTTAAAAAAAAGTTCCACGTTGTGCTGCATCCTACTTGATGATGTCCATACCTGTGGTTCATTTTGAGAATTCATCTTTTCGGATGCTCTCGATATAACTAAAACAACATGTTAGTAAAATCATAATTTGAATTAGAGATGGCATCTTTTACCATATTCGATATGTATTCTTCTCTTCGTCGTGATAGATAATGAATCAATATGAAGCAATCATTATATGGACCTCTCGATAATTTGAAGATAAAATGGTCTTCTCGACAATGAATATGCAATGACCCTCTCAACAACTAAAAAATAGAATAGCCTTCTCGGCGATGTATATGGAATGACCCTCTCGACAGCTTTGTCGGCGATGAATATGAAATGGTCCTCTCAGTAACTGAAAAATAAAATAGCTTTGTCGGCGATGAATATGCAATGGTCCTATCGGAAACTGAAAAATAAAATAGCCTTGTCGGTGATAAATATGTAATAGCCCTCTTGACAACTGGAAATAAAATTGCCTTGTCGGTGATGAATATGCAATGGCTTTCTTGGCAACTAGAATAAAATAGCCTTGTCGGTGATAAATATGCAATGACCCTCTTAGCAACTAGAAATGAAATAGCCTTGTTGACGATGAGTATGCAATGGCCCTCTCGATAACTGAAAAATAAAATAACTCTCTGCGATGCATGAGATGTGATAAAATGCTGGGGATTTGAGTGAGACGGAATTATTTATGCCTCGGCGATTCTCTTGTAGATAAGACCTGTTAAAATTTCCCTGCATCTACAGAAAGTTTCTTAGTTTCAAAGTGAACTGATCTGTGTTGATTCTTCGGTTGTCTACTCCTCGTCTTGTCCCCTGATGAATCGCTTTGATCTCCCACCTCTTGGTAGATAGAAGGTAGAAAATATACATTTTGATAAAATATTCTACATGTTAGAAACAACAAATTTAGAAAAAGGTTTTTTTTGAGAAAAGATCACTGCCCATTGTCATATTATGTAAAGCTTAGATGAACATGTTCGTCTTTTGACATAGATTCCTTGATGTGTCACGGTTGTCTTTGAATTCTTAATCAAGCTGAGAGTCCTTAGGGCGACTTTTAGACTCGTAACGATGCTTCACAAAATTCTGAGGGCAATCTCATTATTTCTTTCCCAGTTCAAATATTACAAGCATTCAATAACTTATCAGAAGCACCTTGGGAATTTTTGAGATCTTTCTTAAAAATTCTGTCCCAGTTAAAATTTTTAATCATGCTTTAAACTTCAATTTGTTGAAGATGGACCCCTTTATTCAGAATTTTTGAGATCCTTTCAAAAACTCTGTCCTAGTTTCCTTTATGGGAGTATGACCGAGTTGTTGTGGCGCCTACATATTCCGTTGGGACAGGAATTAGGTCAAATGTAGTTCAACTAGTAAAAAGGAATTAATAAAAAGGGATAATGGGATAACCGAGGCCGACTTAGGCCGCCTACGTATCTCTTTCTTGAGAATTCAGGTCAAACATAGTTCATTACACAGGGGTAAATAAAATATGAAAACTAAATAATGCAATTAGAGAGGAGGAAAAAGTAAAGGCGAACTCTAAATCTTCAAATGTGATATCTTTTGACAGCATATGAATTGATTGGTCTTGGCCACTCTTGACCGGCCATCTCTGACAAATTAACGCTCCTCCTGATAGCACTTTGCGAACCATGTACGACCCTTGCCAATTTGGTGTAAACTTTCCTTTATACTCATCTTGATTGGAAAAGATACGTTTGAGAACCAATTGTTCGACCTTGAACATTCGAGGTCTTACTTTCTTATTGAAAGCACGAATCATCCTTTGTTGATATAACTGACTAGGGCAAATAACCATCATTCTCTTTTCATCAATTAAATCCAAATGTTCAATTCGATTATGAACCCAGTCTGTATCATTCATCTCAGCCTCTTGAATAATTCTCAATGATGGTATTTCCACTTCAGCAGGTATCACCGCTTCTCTTCCACATACAAACAAGTATGGGGTTGCTCCAATCGATGTTCTGACAGTCATACGGTACCCTAATAAGGCATAAGGTAGCATTCAATGCCATCCTCGATGTTTGTCAATCATTTTCCTTAAAATCTTCTTGATATTCTTGTTGGCGGCTTCTACAGCTCCATTCATTTAAGGGAGATACTCTGTTGAATTCCGATGAGTGATCTTAAATTGCTCGCATGTCTCTTTCATCAAGTTATTATTGAGATTTGCTCCATTATCTGTGGTGATGGAATCTGGTATTCCAAACCGACATATCAAATTGTTGCACACAAAATCAACTACCACTTCCTTTGTCACAGACTTGTAGGAGACTGCCTCCACCCACTTAATAAAGTAATCAATGGCAACCAAAATAAATCTATGACCATTAAAGGCAGCTGGCTCTATCGGACCGATAACATCCATGCCCCAAGCTACAAACGGCTAAGGAGAACTCATAGCTTTGAGTTCGTGAGAGGGACATGAGTCAAATCACCATGTATTTGGCACTGATTGCATTTTTGCACAAACTTGCAACAATCATGTTCCATAGTCATCCAAAAATAACCGGCTCGAAGGATTTTCCTTGCTAGAGTGAGTCCATTCATATGAGTATCACAAACCTCGACATGTACTTGTTCGACAAGCTTCATGGCTTCTGTAGTGTCAACACATCTAAGGAGACCTAGATCTGGAGTCCTCCTATAAAGGATTTCCCCACTCGAAAAGAAATTGTTTGCCTTCAGACGTATAGCTATCTTCTGATCGGAAGTAGCACTCTCAAGATAAGTTTCGGTCTCTAAATACTTCTTTATATCAAAATACCAAGACTTTCCTTCTTGTTCTGTCTCGATATGCAAACAATGGGCCGGTTTCTCCCTCAAGTCTATCTCTAAAGGATTAATATATATCATATTTGGATGTTGAATCATCGAGGAAATGGTGGCAAGGGCATCGACGAACTCATTCTGTATCATTGGCGTGTGCCTAAACTCGATCTTTCGAAATCTTTTGCACAACCTCTTTACTAGGTGTACATACGATATGATCTTTGGGTTCTTCACAGCCCATTCTCCCTGAACCTGACGAATCAGCAAATCTGAATCTGCAATGACTAACAATCTTGCACATTCATGTCTATGGCCATCCTCAAGCCCAAAATGCAAGCTTCATACTTAACCATATTGTTAGTACAACAAAATCAAAGTTTCGCAGCCATCAGATGATGTTTCTCGGATTCTGATGCTAAGACCGTTCCAATGCCGCTACCTTGGAAATTCATGGCTCCATCAAAGAACATTCACCAGCCAGGGTATGCCTAGAAGATGTCTTCTCCTGCAAGTGATATCTTTTTATCAGGAAAGTAGATTTTGAGTGGTTCATAATCATTGTCGACGGGATTTTCTGCAAGATGATCAGCTAAAGCTTGTCCTTTAATTACTTTCTGAGTTATGTAGATGATGTCGAACTCGCTCAATAGCATTTGCCATTTGGCTTGTCTTCTTGTCGGCATTGCATTCTGAAAGATATATCTCAATGGATCCATCTTGGAAATCAGGTATGTAGTATAGGAAGACTGATAATGCCTCAACATTTGAGCAATCCAAGTCAAAGCACAATAAGTCTGCTCCAAATACGTATATCGAGCTTCATATACAGTAAACTTCTTATGCAAATAGTAGATCCCCGTTCCTTCTTCCTAGTTTTATCATGCTGATCCAGCATGCATCCGAATGCATTATCAGAGACCAACAAATACAATAATAGTGGACTTCACTCTCGTGGAGGTACCAACACCAGTGGATTAGACAAATAACTTTTGATAGTATCGAAAGTAATCAAGCATTCTTCATTCTAGTTTGTCAATGCATTCTTTTTCAACACCCTAAAGATAGGTTCACAAATCAACGTAGATTGGGCTATGAACTGACAAATGTAATTCAATCTCCCCAAGAAACTCATGACTTCTTTCTTCGTCTTTGGAGGAGGCAAATCCTGAATTGCTTTGCTCTTAGAAGGGTCGATCTCTATACCTCTTTGACTGACTATGAATCCTAGCAACTTACTGCTAGGCACTCCAAAAGCACATTTGGCAGGATTCAACTTCAGGATGTATTGGCATAGGTGGTCAAAGAATTTCTTCAAATGAGTAAGATGATCTAAATCTCACGGGACTTGATGATATCATCATCCACGTATACTCAATCTCTTTATGAATCATCTTATGGAAAAGAATAGTCATGGCTCTCATATACGTAGCTCCTACGTTTTTTAGACCAAATGGCATCACTCGATAATGATACACACCCCAGGGTGTGATAAAAACTGTGTTTTTTCAGCATCTTCTTCATCGATTAGAATTTGGTAGTATCCTGCAAAGCAATCCATGAATGATTGCATCTCATGCTTGGCACAATTGTCAATGAGAATGTGGATGTTCGGTAATGGAAAATTATCCTTAGGGCTGGCTTTGTTGAGATCTTAGCAATCATAATAGATCCTGATCTTTCCGTCCTTCTTGGGCACTAGAACAATATTGGCCAAACAAGTGGGGTATCACATCACTTCTACTACCTTGGATTGTATCTTTTTGGTAACCTCTTCCTTGATTTTCAAACTCAAATCTGGCTTGAACTTTTGAGTCTTTTGTTTCACCGGACTAAATTCTGGGTTGATTGGCAACTTGTGAGAGACAAATAGACCTGGCATATCCTCATAGGACCAACCAAACACTTCCATGTATTCTTTGAGCAAGCTAGTGAGTTCTCCCTTATGAGCATCCTTCAAATGGACACTGATTCTAGTTTCCTTGACACATTCTTCATCTCCCAGATTCACTATCTTAGTCTCATCTAGATTAGGCTTATACTGGTTCTTAGATTGTCTTAATTTGTGCGCAAGATGTTCGGGTACTATGGTTCTTTCATTGTATTCCTCAAACTCATTATCATCTGCTTCATTCTGCTCATTCATCCTTTGACATGACATGACATTGGCAGGTTTAAAATTATTTAAACTAAAATCATAAACAAACATAGTTAGATAAGAAGTAATTGAAATGCTAAGATGAATAGTAAGTACGATTTGAAATAAATGGAGGCTTTCATTTAAAAGAAGGTGCAAACTTTGGCCATGACCATGGGCCAATCTTCCTTTTGAGGTATTACGAGAGAAATTAAAATGAAATCAAATAGGAGTGAAATAGCAAGGTAAAAGATAGGTCACGGGCCTCTGCTGGACTGCCACCTAATTTTTTAAAACGAATGATTTAGTAATTCTTCGTCTACCAAGACAAGTAGGGGATCGGCATTGAAGTGGATGTCTCTCTTAACTCTTGGTCATTTGGTTCTAGACCTCGAACACCTGATGTTTGGGCTATTTCATCATTATCAATTGAAAAACAATTTCTTCAAACAGGTCCCAAATCCCTCCCCCCCCAAGACCATCATCACCTATGCACTCTCATGTTGAAATTAACTGATACAAGTTCGGTATTGGCCGGGCCAAAACTCAATCATCCTTTTGATTCTGCATCTCCCACTCATCTTCCTCTAAGGTTGTGTATCTTAGGCCGAATCTTGACTATTTTACTGGTAATGAGATAGACTCGGTAATACCCTGCAAAAGCTTCCCTAGACCAAGACAAGGTTCAAACATATTCCTCAACATCACTATAGTTATCATCTTATAAACAGTAGGCATAGGAGGTCCCAACGTCCAGTCATATTTGGTGGTGTTCACTATTTCAACCATGTAAAAATTTGATCCTCATGTGATATTATCGATGATGGGTGCATACATATTCGAATGGTTTCCCTCACCATAAATAACCACTTCACGTTCATTCCAAATGAACTTCATCATTTGGTGGAGGGTAAAAGGCACAACTCCAACCATATGGATCCAAGGTCTTCCTAACAACATGTTATATCTGGTAGCTATGTCTATCACTTGAAGTTTGACAACGAACTTAGCGAGTCCCACACAAATTATTAGATTTACTACTCCCGGTGTATCTCTCCGGCCACCGTCAAACGCTCTCACATTAACTCGGCGCCGCTAGATTTTCTCCATATCATAGTTCAACTTCTTGAGAGTGGATAGAGGGCAAATATTTATTCTAGATCCGTCGTTGATCAAGACACGATTTAAAATAATATCTCGATACTTAATTGTAACATGAAGCACCTTATTATACATTGCTCCCTCGAATGGTAGCTCTTCAGTGCCAAAACTGATGTGATAACCCTGGGTAACCTGACTTATCATGGCTGCTAGATTATAACTATCTGTTCCTACAGGCACATAAGTGTCCTTTAATGCTCTCATTAATTCATGTCTATGACATTGTGAATTCATCAGTAGTGCCCATACAAAAATCTGGCAGGTACCTTCTCCAAGGTTTCACGATGGAGTACTCTTGAGGCCGCTTTCTTCTCCAAAATTCTTCTGCCTCAGCTTCACTTATCGGCCTATGAGTTCTTCTGCCTTCTCCTTTAATTTTTTTCCCTGTATCAAGAATCTCGATCTCAACCTTCTTGTCAGGAACTCCTTTTGGTGCCATAGCAATCACTTTACAAGGTATCAAAATCTCAGTGATACTTAGAGATGCCACACTCTTTTCTAAACTTATAGTGTCATCTGCCACTATATTCTTAGCTGTACACCAATATTCTTCTCTCTTAATGATACCAGTAATGTTCCCTCTATGATCAGGTAAAGGATTATTGTTGACATTGGGAGCGATAGTCCGAAGAACGACCGTGTCATGATTAATTAAGTCCTGGATTTCATACCTCAGACTTATGCAATCTTTAGAGTTATCTCCAACATTGTTAGAGTAGTAAGAACAAGTTTGATCGCTCCTGAAGAAACGAGAATTAGCATCCATGGCTTTCGGAGGGGCGGGCTGGATCAACCCTGCTGCTGACAATCTTTCAAATAGCTTTGTCTGGCTTTTAGAGAGCAGAGTGAACATCCTAGGGTTTTTTTTTATGTGCATTTGGGTAAGGAGGGTTATATCTATTTTGGGAATTTAGGATTGGGTAACTGGTAGAGGGATTCTGATAAGTTGGTTGGATATGGGAGCAACTTGGCAGTGGAGATTGGTAGTTTGGGATGATGTTTAGATATTGTGCGAAGTAATAATGGGGAGGAGGGGTTTGGTAGTTTGTGGGTGGAGTGTGATATCTTGGTTGAGCATGAAAGACGAGCAATGAACTTGGGGGTGTGGACCTTTTGGGGTGGCTGCTAGGGGTTGTCCTTTTGTCTTGTATGCTGGAGATAGCTGACACATCTTTTTTCTTTTTCCTCAATATCCTAGACGATCCGACTGAATTTGATATACAGGTGATCTTGCCCTTTTTGAGTCCATCTTCGATATTCTCACCAATCTTAACTATATCTGTGAATTTTGCTTCAACGAGCAGCATCATTCTTTCATAAAACTCAGGCTCTTGGGAGCGCGTAAATACTTCGATAATCTCTTTTTTATACATGAGAGGACGCACTCTGGCGACATTCTTCCTTCATCTATAGGCATATTCCCGATAACTCTTGGTTGACTTCTATCTTATCTTCTCAAATGAATAGCGATTTGGCATGATTTCGACATTATAAGAAAAACATTCAACAAAATATTTGGCTATAGCACTCTAACTAGCCCATTTGTTTGTTTCTTGGGAGGTAAACCATTCCAAGGCCCTCCCGCTTAGGCTTCGGATGAAAAGCTATATCAGCAACACTTCATTTTTCCCGACATCAAAAAGCTTATCACAATATGCTCTCAATGGGCAAAGGATTTCCTTTTCTGTCGAAATTGTCAAACTTTGGTATTTTGAACCCTTCTAGAAGGTTCAGGTTAGGGTGAATGCATAAATCCTCATAATCCATCCCTGCAACATCAGGTGCATAGCGAAATTGCTTCATAGCCTTTGCAATTTCTTTTCTTATATCCAACTTGGCCATCTCCTCCTTGGCCTTCCATTCTTTCTCTTTCTCCTTATAATGTTCAACCTCGGAGTAAGTGGCGTGAGGAATTTGTGAATTGGTAAGGATTGGGATATGGAAGAGGATTTTAGGAGGCACAATTTAGGTGGCAGGTAGGTTGTATTGGTCCGGAGCTTTGTTTTCAGGAGGGATTATTTGGAGGTGGGTAGTGTGGGCAATTTGAGAGGAACTGTAGGCTTGGGCAATATTTGGATTTTGGAAAGGGGGTGGTACTTGGGGAAAAAGATTAGAATGTCCTGCATCGGAGGTAGTTAAGTCGATGACGGGAGAAGCTTGAACAGGGTAATTGGTGGATTTGTTGAGATAGGGATAGGTTGATGAGATAGATTAGGAGAAGAAAATGAAATGGAGGCCTCCCATCGTCTAGACCGGAAAGATTAGCAGTGATGACCAAATTTGCTAACTCTTAAGTCTTTTTCATTTCCATCTTCATGTCAACAATCTGTTGCATCAGCTATGCAATCAATTTGTTCTGTTGTGCAATAATGAGATCTATCACAGTGATCTTAGTCAGGCTTGCATCATCATTGTTGTCTGTCATTTTTCCTTTCCACTGCTTTTGATCTAGTGAAATAAGGATGATCGACCAACTTTATCAACATAGATCAATTCTAAATTACTTGTTAGAAAAATTACTCAAAGGCAAGCATGTTAGTTCCTTCAGATTAATAGGTAATGTAAGATAACTCACATATATCAATAAACACACAATTGTTGCTTTATTCGAAAGTAAACTAGCCTATGGATACGTGAGATATGGTAAATAGGCAGGACTTTGCCTATATGATCTTAGAAATAGTGGATCAGGAAAATTGATTCGCGCCCAGTTAGGTTTTCTTGTATTGTTGATAATGTAGACAAGGCAAAAATAAGCTTTTGGAAAGATACGGGCCGGGCCTAAAAGACTGCCTACGTATCTCACAAATGAGAAATCAAGCCCTATGTAGCTTGATAATACAAGGAATAGCTTGGGTTTAAATAGACTTCATTACACGACAAATGAAATATAAGGGATAGAAATATTGCTAAAAACATAAAATGTCTCTACTGAGACTTCTTCTGCTGATTTCTTGATTTCATTCTTCATACTTGATTTGAATCACTCTTTTAGCGAGATGTTAATCTCAACTCCCTCAGCCTCTTTGCTCGGTGCTAGGAGGGCACAATGGGGATTCTCTTGCTTCATCCTGGCTATCTCCTCTAGGGTGGCCTCGAGCTCCACCTCCACTTCCGTGTTCCGAGCTATTATTTTTCCAAGATAACCTCCAGAGTAGATGAATATTCTTTGAGTATTTGACTTGGCTTACTCAGGCTTGGTCTTTTATCCTCAGTATTTTTCAATGCTTCATCAGCTTCAACTATTTTAGCAAGCATCATCTTAGTAGCCTGATTCATTTCTCCATCTTTCGGACCTCTTGGGTGACCTTGCCTAGCATCCTTGTCAATATGCCTTCAGCACTCTTAGCATCTTGGCTTTTCTCCTTCTTGACTGCGAATCAAAACTTTCTTGAGATGGAATAATGAAAGGTTAAAAATGGGTTAAGAAATTCGGACTTTGTTGAGAAACTTGGGACTCAAGGGATTATTTGGTCGCATATTTGATAGTGACTGGGATTCATGCCTAGGTGGCTCTAGAAAAATTTGAAAAAGAGGGCTAGAATTTTACCCAAATAAAACAATATAATCATCCAAGCAGTTATAGAAAGAAGCACAGAAATAGTTATTGTTCGTCCTAAATGCAGGTGGCCATTTTATGCCAGGGGTAGGCCTATCGAATTGAAGGACGTGTATTAATTTAAAGGAAATCCATTATCCCCAAAGTACTTTCATTTGCAAAATAAAATACTTACAGGATATATTGAAAAATATATCAAAAGTGCTTACAAAACATAAAGAAAGATACATCTCCAAACTTAAAAAAGAAGAAAGTACAAAAATAAAATCAATCCCACGCAGAGACAACAAAAGACTTCAGACTGCTTCGATTGTCTCCCTAACCCTTGCCTTTTTAGCTGTCTCAACCTCCTGCCACATGAAGTATCTATCTTCCCACAAGCAGTCCCTTTCCAACTAAACCCCCTCTTTGTGACTGGCTTCCCCCATAGTCTGAATTTGTTGCTTCATGCGATCATCTAGCCCAACTATGTATTGCCTCGCTTTACTGAGCTCCTGCCTAAGCTGCTCTATAACTTTAGCACCTCCAAGTGTCGACGCTGATGGGCCAAATGATTTTCTTGATACTTCTCTTGGAGTCAGCTACTAGACTTTATTTCTTCTACTTGTAGTATTGTGTAATGAACTCAGCAGGTTTAGGCTGACTTGCCTTGGTGGGTTAGGCAAGTGTCATCATACCCCCTTTTTGGGTCGTGACACTTTTTCTGCCACTGCACCTCCTTTTTGGGTCATGACACTTTTTCTCCTATTTTAATATTTAAATTATTTTCTTTCATTTAATTGTTTCCCATAAATTTATTACTTATTGTTCTAGTTGTGGATAGGCTTACCTACTGGGTGGTTATAATGGATGGCGTCGAAAAATTGGATTGTTACACTTGTATCTTGCTGTATATTTTGGCTAGTCTTTTGCATTCCAATATAACTTGTATATTTTCTTATATATGTTTTGTTCTGTACTCAGTTGTGTTTGAGTAATTTTGTAGTGATTCTCATCAGGTTTAAGAGGGAATTTTTGTACTTTGTCCTCGTTCAATGGTGATTTATAGTATGACTTGTTTTCATTACTGTTAAACCCCGTATCTCTTTAAATTAAGGGTAATTATACAATTGGAAAATTTTGTTGTGGATGTTGTGTAATTTGAACTTAA
>JAOTQR010077796.1:0-11853 GCA_025774065.1 Solanum ossicruentum | reverse complement strand
AAGATATTTTCCAAGATCTAAAAAGTTGAAGCTTAAAGACCAAATCAACAACTTTGAGCAATTGTCGGGTGACTCTACTAACACAATATGGGAGAGGTTCACCAAATGCTTGAGGATGATCCCTTATCACAAGATTGTTGATGATGCCTTAGTTGAGATTTTCTATTGGGCACTTGATTAGAATAGTCAAGCTTGCACTGACACAATCATGGGAGGCATGTTCCTAGACCATCCTTTTGCATTGATAGCCGCAAGGATGGAGCAAGTGGTCAAAACAAATAGAGCATGGGGTCAATGAGATCCAAGTGCAATTAAACCTTCTTGTGCATTCAACACCAATAATGAGCAAGCAAAGGTGAACGAAGAGATCATGGAACAACTTGCTCAACTTCACACAAGTATGGACTTGGTTTTAAAACAAAATCAAGCAAGTGCCAAGGCAGTGACCCACCAACCTCCGAAGGCTCCCATCTTTGACGATCCATTCTTTAATGAAGATGCATATTTTTTAAGCAAACAAGCGGTTAGTTTCCGGAACAACCCCAAGGGTCCAATTCGGACTATTGGAGGCAAGGATCCAGGAATCAAGGTCGAAACTTTAACCGTGATGGGATTAACTGCAGTGGATACTATGAGAGAGTGTGTGTATGTCAGATGCCAAATGGGGAAAAAGAGAGGGCTACAGGAATGGTCATTATGTGCCACCTCACAATCATGATGTCGGATCAAGCGACTCTAGGATCAAAGAAATGTTCAAAAAGTTGTTGAAGAGAGTCGACCACCAAGATGAGACTTTAAAGGGAATGAAAGTTGATATTTCAAGTATTAACCAAAAAATAGAGTCTCACTCGGTGGCGATTAAGCAACTTGAACAACAGTATGGACAAGTTTCTTCACAGTTGAACCAATGCCAAAAGGGTATATTGCCAAGCAATACGGTTCAAAATCCTAAAAACAAAGGGCATTGCATAGCGGTGATGACTAGTAGTGGCAAAACCACCTTAGATCCCCCTATGCCGGCACTTGTGGATGAAGTTGATGAGAAGAGTCTTGGTGGTGAAGTCGTGGTTGAGGAAAAAGATCTGAAGGTTGTTAGGATACAACAAGAAGAGGTAAGGGAGCACGTGAAATTGAAATCAATTCCCAGACCCCCTCCTCCTTTCCCTCAAAAGCTTAAGAAAAAGGAAGTAGAGGGTAAATTCAAACAATTCCTCTCGATGTTGAAGCAACTCTCCATCAATATTCCCCTTCTAGAGATTCCTACATGGAAGTGGGAGGTGATTCATATGGATTTTGTGGTTGGGTTGCCTATGACCTACAGGATGACAAAATCGGCTCACTTTGTACCTGTTAAGACCACATATAGGGCTGAAGATTATGCAAGGTTGTACATTCCTGACTTGGTAAGGTTGCATGGGGTTCCTTTGTCCATCATATTGGATCGTGGGGCAGAATTCACTTCACACTTTTGGAGGTCCTTTCAAAGGGGTCTTGGTACTAGAGTTAAGCTTTCTACGACCTTCCACCCTCAAAAGGATGGCCAAGTCGAGAGAACCATCCAAACCCTTGAAGATATGCTTAGGGCATGTGTGTTGGTGCTTAAATGTAATAGGGATGATCATCATCCATTGATTGAGTTTGCCTACAATAATAGCTATCATTCTAGTATCGGTATGGCTCCATTTGAGGCTCTCTATGGGAGATGTTGTATATCATCAGTTGGTTGGTGTAAGGTTGGTAAGGTAGCTTTGTTGGGACCAGATTTGGTTATAGAGGCTCTTGAGAAGGTTAGGATGATTAGAAGAAGGTTGAAGATGGCCCAAAGTCACCAAAAGTCCAATGCTAATGTGAGGAGAAGGGATCTTGAATTCCAAGTCGGTGATTGGGTTTACTTGAAGATGTCATCCATGAAGAGTTCGGTAAGAAGGGCATCTGGGGCCCTTATAGGGTGATGAAAAGGGTTGTCAAGGTAGCATACGAGTTAGAATTGCCTAGAGAAATGGATTTGGTTCATCCGATGCTTCATGTGGTTATGTTGAGGAAAAGTATGGGTGATCCGAATGCCATTGTACCTCTTGATGTTGTGGGTATTTTTGATGATAATTTGACCTATGAAGACATTCCACTTCAGGTCTTGGATAGGCAAGTTAAGAGATTGAGAAACAAATTGGTCACTTCCGTTAAGGTCCTTCATGAAGTGGACATGCAAAAGTTATGTCCTTACATTTTCCACTCCACTCCAGAAAAAGAAATTGATCTAAGTCCTTTATGTAATCTCAAGTCTTAAGTCTATCCCTCATGTCATTGCATATGTTCATGTTTAAATTAACTAAGTTGATGATGATTGTACACTTATCATGAGATTTTAACATGATGCTTAAGTGCATTGTTGCATTTCGATGTGGGCTGAAATTTTGTCATGTTTGTGTCTCTCATATATGTCTCTTAAATATTCGGGGAGAAATGTTCCTAAGGGGGAGATATTGTAACGACCCCAAGAAGTGACCGAAAAAGTGCTTCGAAAGTGCCCGGAATCGTAATTTCTATGTGTCTCAAAATTCATGCGTAATATCGAAAATTTGACTTCAAATTCTTGTTCAGGGGGTCATTTTGAGTGGCAATGGGTCTAACCCCGATTTAAGAGCAAACGATTGGCAGTTTTAATTTTTCAAGTAAAGGTTTCCAGAGAGCTTTTCGTGCCCCTGGCGCGACGCGCCAAGGGGGCGCAGATGAAAAAATCCTATTCTTGCATCCTGTCCGCGATGCGGACATGTATATTTTTCTTTCCAGTTATTTTTCTTGTGGTCCAGGACTTTGAAATCTTGGGCTTAAGTGACCCCAAACCTGAAAATACCCTATACTTAGCCATTTTTCACCCTCATATCATTCTAAATATTCCCTAATACTCATTAAAACACTTAGTCAATATTTTACTCCTAAACTCAAGTCTTAAAACCCTCTCCGGATCTAAGGTTTTCCTCTCAAGCTTCAAGTCTCCATCTCCAATCTTCATCAAGTTCATCTCTAAGGCTAAGGTATGTAGATTTCCTTCATGGTTACCTTTCACTCATGATACCAAGCTCTTTTTACTTAGATTGCATGATTTAAAGTTAAGCCATTCATGGGTCTTATTTATTATGAAAAACACAGCACATTTTGTTGGGGTTTATGAAATTGTGACTGTTTTACTATGTTTAGAGCTATAAATCTAAGGTGTATAGTCAGAATTGATGAAGGGTCTTGATGTTTATTGTTAGAGGTTGTTACCAAGTATCTATTGATGGCTTTACACTGATTTTTCTAGCATGATTGCACTCTTGAATTGCATGATATTACACTAGCATTACACACCCTATAAGTGTTCGATGAAATGTCCGGTTATGGATTCTTGAGGAACTGAAGGTCTAATGTATGTCTTATGAGTTGAATGACTATATGATGATGGAATGATGATGAAAAGGAATGTATGTGTATGATGATGAAAGGAGTGTGTGTGTGTGTGTATAGATGATACTATCTCTCTCTCTTTCTCTCTCTCTCTCTCTGTATATATATATATGTGTGTGTGTGTGTGTGTGTGTGTGTATGTGATACTATCTTTATATAGTGTTAGGGATGACCAAGCCTAGCTTGGGGGATTGTATACCCGGCTAACCTATCGAGGGGTTGGTACCTTGGACTCCTGGCTCGGGGGTGGTAGGCCTAGGTAACCTTGTTGGAGATTGGTAAAACCTTGATAGGGGGTTTGTACTCTGTCAACCTTGATGGGGGGTTAGTACTCTCTCAACCTCGGTTGGGGTTTTGAACTCCATCAACCTCATTAAGGGGTTAGTACCTCATGCGCCTATCGCGCCTATCGAAGGGGGTGATAGGCCTTGGCTTGCACTAAAATGGTCACTCCTTACACTCATATTATGATATATAAGCACGATTTTACTCCAAGCATCATTCATACATGTCATATTGTTAGTATGATATTCATTTCTTATGATTATGCATTTTGCCTATAATGTCTATCTCTTGTTGCATTGTATCCCACATACTTAGTATATTCAAATGTACTAAGGCATACTCTATGCTTACATGATGTCACCATATGGGACCGGTGTACCGTTTGATCATCCTCCTCCACATGGCTAGTATGACTTCTATCAAGCTTGTTAGTAAGTCCTCCATTCTAGGGACGTTACTTCTGATCTCTTGCTATGTTTTAAGTCTCTCTCTCTCTCGCTCTCTTGACTTATGTATTGACTGTGAGGGTGAGCTCGGTTACTTTATCTTGGCCCCTGCTCTTATCTATGCAGTAGAGGTATTGTTGGATATCATATCTATCTATGCTATGAGTTTGACTCTATTGACTCTTGATGTTGTTGATATGGAAGTTACCCTTAGTCCCTATTTCTCTTGTTTACATTTATCTCTTATTGTCATTCAAATTGTTTCTGTGACCAAGGATATGTTATGATATGCTGTGAGGCTTGTATAGGTTTCCTTTGGGTTTTCCCATTCACCGGTTACGTCCAGGCCCTAGGCTTGGGTCGTGATAATACTTGAGAATGGTCCCCGATCATAAGATTATTGATGATGCCTCGGTTGATATTTTCTATAGCGCTTGACGAGAATAGTCAAGCTTGTGTCAATACAATCATAGTAGCCAAGTTTCTTGACCAACCTTTTACATTGATAGCCAAAATGATGGAACAAGTGGTTAAAAACCAAAAGAGCATGGGGTGAAAGAGAGCGACGTGCAATGAAGACTTCTTGTGCGGTCAATACCAACAATGAGCATGCTGAGGTCAATGAGGAGATCATAGAGCAACTTGCTCAACTTCGCATAAGTATAGACTTGGTTGGAAAGCAAAACCAAGCAAGTGTTCAAATGGTAACACACCAACCTTCTAAGGCTCCTATGTATGAAGATCCATTCTTTGATGAAGATGCTCGTTTTGTGAGCAACCAAGCAGCGGGTTTTCGGAGTAACCCCCAAGGGTCCAACTCAGACTATTAGAGGCAAGGTTCTAGGAATCATGGCCAGAACTATAATTGTGATGGTACTGATAGAGACAACCAAGGTGGCTACTATGAAAGAGATAAAGATTCGGACACCAAATGGGGTAGAAATGATGGCTATAGGAATGGCCATTATGTGCTACCCCAAAACCGTGATGTCGTGCCAAGTACTTCGAGGCTTGAAGAGATGTTTGACAAGATGTTAAAAAGAGCCGACCACCAAGATGTGACCTTGAAAGGAATAAAGTCAAACATTTTGAGTATAAACCAAAAGATAGAGTCTCGCTCTGTGGCAATTAAACAACTAGAACAATAATTGGGGTTTTTTCGCAATTGAACCAACTCCAAAAGGGCACCTTACCAAGCAATACGGTTCATAATCCAAGGAATGATGGGCATTGCATGGTAGTCATGACTATGAGTGGGAAATCACCATAGATACCCCTATGCCGATGATCGAGGATGAAGCTTGTGAGAAGGGTATTGGTGGTGAAGTTGTGGTTCAGAGAGAAGGGTTGGAGAATGCTAGGATGCAAAGAAACAAAGTGAGAGACCAAGAAAAGGTTAAGATGATTCCAAAACCTCCTCCTCCCTTCTCTCAAAGGCTTAAGAAAAAAGAAGAGGAGGGCAAATTCAAATACTTTCTCTTGATGTTGAAGCAGCTATCCATCAACATTCCCCTTCTAGAAGTTTTGGAGAAGATGCTCGGGTACGCCAAATATATGAAGGATTTGGTGACAAAGAAGCGTACTTTGAGCCAAGTGCTCCAATAATGTAGTGCGATCATGACCAAGTGCCTTGTTCAAAAATGAGAGGACCCCAATGCACACACCATCCTTGCACCATTGGTAATGTTGAATTCGCAAGAGCATTGTGCGACTTAGGAGCAAGTATTAATGTAATGCCTTTTGCCGTGTTTTAAAAAAGCTGGTCTTGGCACACCTACTCCGACAAGAATGCGGTTTCTCATGGTGGATCAAGCTATCAAAAAGCTAGAAGGGATATTTCTTGATGTGCTTGTAAAAGTTGATAAATTCATCTTCCCCGCAGATTTTTGTGATCCTTGATTGTGAGGTTAATTTTGAGGTACCTATTTTATATTGGGAAGACCATTTCTGGCCACCGTGAGAGCCTTGGTGGATATGGATTTGAGTCAACTTCGGTTTAGGGTTAATGATGCAGAAGTAATGTTTGACATCCACTAATCCATGAAACATCCGGATGAGTTAAAGAGTGAAGTTTGGGCCATTGAAGACTTGTGCTAATGAATGATGACAAAGTCGAGCCAAGATGTTAAACAAGGAGCTTCTTAGGAGGCAACCCAAGTATCTTTTATGTTTTTGATTGTTTAATGTTTATGTAATTTGTTTGAATTGTTAGGTAGTAGTTTAGTGCTTGTTTTGATGTGTGAGACGTTGGATCAGTTGTATTATTCTAGACATTGGTGTATTTTGAAGTGTGATTTGCAGGAATAGACCAAAAGCTGAAGAGTTGAAGAAAATTGCATGTGGAGCAGCCTCTATGAGTAGGCCTACGAGTCGTCATTCACACTATGACTCATAGTCATGCCTCATAGAGGGAAATAGTAAGGAATTAAAGTTGGCACACACACTACGATCCAACCTTACAATTTGTAGTGTCCTCGACGAGTCGTAAATGGGGTTCGTAGTGCCCAGGTATGGATTCTGAAATGTTTCTAAGTGTTGGATTTGCTATGAGACCAAGACCTAGGAGTCGTAGGAAGCCCTATGACTCATAGTCGGGGTTTCGTAGACTCGATATGCGAAATTTTAAAAGTTGACTCGGATCAAGTATTTAAGGGGTCAAAATTAATTGACCCGTAATTTCCCAATATTTGACAAGTTACTTCCCCCCAAAGCTTCCCCATAACCCCTCTTCATCTTCTCCGATCAAATTTTTCGTCAACCTGCGTCATTTTCCTGTGAGATTTTCTGGCACCAACTCTCTAGGTGTTTTTTGGCCTCATTTTTGGTTGAGCAGTGAATTTTTCTTGTTCATCACTCTCTCAAGTGGTAGGTTTCCTTGTTTGATTTTGGCACACTCATGCGGTGATTGTTATTTATTTTTATGTGATTGTGTGTTTAGTGAGGACATCGGGAATACCCTTGAGGATATGCTTACTTAGATAGGAGGACTAGGTTTTGGTCGATTAATGTGCCTTAATGTTATTTTGAATGGTGATATCACCTTTGCTGGTTAACTATGATATTGGCATATTGATCATATGTGTTTAGTGCATTGCTATTGATTGATCATGTTATAATTCATGTCAAAGTGTAATTTGATTATGGTGTGAGTTTATTGAATTGAAAATAGGTTTTTGGGACATCCTCAAGATTACTTTGCTTTTGATCCCTTTTTGAACTACCCGGATATTATGCTAATATTATCAATTGTGAATTCAAAGATCGAAAACTTGTGGGGGATTTTCAAATGTGTTGGGAAGTCGCTATTTAATTGTGAATCAATTAGTCAAATTGTTAGGAAATAGTGGTTCGAATGATGATGGCTAGGGTTATACTTGTCATACCTGTGAATTTTATTGAGACTTGCTTCAAATCATGCTTGAATGATGTTCTTATTAATGAGGGGTTGGGTGTTGAGAGTGCAGGAACTACAGGCCACTATTGTTTTCTGATATGAGGCCTTTCTACGAATTGTAGGACCCCCTACGACTCATATTGGCCCCTAATAGGAGGCAACAATCACCTGTGATTCCTTACCACTTACCATACGAGACCCACCTATGACTCATCGTGTCTACTACGGATTGTAGTGACGGAATCATCAGACCTTCCTTGTTTTAAATTGTATTCTATTCCTTACTACAAACCCAGACTATAACTCGTAAGTCATCATACAAGTCATATTTGTGCCTTATATCTATGATCAAAATGATATTTTTCAGGCACCTTTGTACTACGAAGCTATTGTACGACTTGTAGGTCACCCTACAAGTCATACCTGTGTCATGTATCTGGAAACCTGCCACTGATTCAGTGAACTTTTTATGTTTCTTTTGTTGCTTCTTTTCTCTTCTTTGTTATTTGCTTAGTTATTTGTTGTTTTAACAAATACTATGGTGCTCACGTTGCGGTTTGTGTTGTCAGTTTGTAGGTATAATGCCTCCAAAAGACAAATGAGCCATACATGCCTTTAGGAGGAAGTTAGTGGATGAATCCTCTAAAACAGAATAGTCTGAGGGATCTGTGGAAGCCCACAGCATCTTAATTAACCCCGAGGCAAATATTCCTCAAGCTCGAGGTCGCACTGCTCAGACCCCAATAGAGGTTGAAAGTCCCTTCCAGTCTGACGAGGAGGGCAATGGAACTGGGTCCGATAGTAGTTCACCATAGATGACTCCGACACACACTAAGATAGAATTTGACGAGGGGTCACATGCTCAGCAGGAAGAGCTAAAGTCACAGCCCTCGGCCGATCCAAGATGGGGAGTTCCAGTAATCCAAATGATCTACAATAACGGATTAGAGTTAAAAGGTCAAGGGAAACCTTTCAAGCAGATCCACAAGGAGTCAATATTAAATGACTCTCGGTTGTACAGGGTACCGAGGTTGGATGCAAAGATTGACAGATTTGGACTCCGATGGACTACACAGCGATTGGGCAAATATGCCCCTTATTTGGTCCGAGAGTTTTATGCGACTTATTATGCTACCCTTTGCCGAGGCTTGCCCAAGAACAAGAAGGCAATTGAACAGCCTCGATTATGAGTGGTTTTGGTCAGGGGACGAAGAGTTGATATCTCTGAGGAAATGATCCGACGGGTTCAGTTTGGGCCAAACTATAGAGTACCTCGTTCCACCGCAGAGTGCGATGGTCAAATTTCAAAAATGAGGAAAGTGATGAACGAGAAAGACATTGGGATCAAAATCAAGCTGCTACAGTGGATTGCCAGCCAGATATGGAGGGGGGTTTCGAGCCGACGTGGGTCACAAACCATTCTAATCCGATAGTGAAAGCCTACCTTTCTTTACAGGCCAAATTTTGGTGGTCGATCATCCGTTGGTGCATTCAGCCTACTTTCATGGATAATGTGATCACCCTGGAGCGATCCATGCTATTAGCCAGCATCCTAGCTGGCTATGAGATTGATTGGGCCCAAATTATCTGGAGTAGAGTCATGAGTCCGTTGTCAAGACGAACACCTCATTGTCATTCCTTGTTTTGATCCACCATTTGTTCAGTGCAGCAAGTGTTCATGTCAACCCCCATCGAGACCCATATGTAGAGACCACACGTACCATAGATCCCAATCTGATCAAGGCTGATGAGAACCAGGTGGCTTTATAGTGAGCAGTTTCTCCTCCACTACTAGATCCATTCTCGGTTGAGCGTCAGACTCAGGAGCTGACTCCAGCTGCCACCAGCACTACTCCAGCTACTACAGAGCCTTCTCCAGCTGTTGAGATTGAGTCTACGCCATCCTCCAGTACACCCGTACAAGAATCATCTACTTTTTAGGTTGATTCTCTTATCTCTGCTATTGCTTTCAGGAATTGGTGCACAGGGTAGCGACAGTGGAGTTCAGGTTGCAGAGCTTAGTGGGACAGATCATACCATGAGTCCACCATAGAGTACAGGTCTCAGAGGAGATGGCAAAGGCATTCACTCGTGATTTGATTGATCAGAGAGTTAGAACGGTGGATGCCCGAGTAGATGCCTTCGAGGAGAGAGTCCAGAAGAGGCTTGCAGATGCCGGGCCTGCTGCCATGATTGTTGTGATAGAGGAGTTGACCAAGTTTAAGGCTAACTTGTTAAAGTTGTTAGCAGCTTCTATAGCAACCCTAGAGGTGACACCAGCGGGTGATGATATATTTGACTTATTTGAGGATCGCCCACATACCTACGAGAAGAGGCCCTTCGAAACTGATGACCTAGTGGTGAGCCAGAAAAGGACCAGACCTGATGATGAGGCAGCAGCACTGGAGGAGGAACCAATACCGGATGAGTTGATGCAAGAGTCTCTAGCTCTGGCAGCTATACAGAAGGATGGGGAGCAGCGGATAACATAGGGAGTGAGTAGCTCACTTGCAACTGCAGCCCAGCCTACAGAGGAGGAGACAATGACTCAAGACCCCGATAACCAGACCGATGTTGGTGCTTAAGCACCATGATGTTTGATAGTTTAACCCCAGCCCTTACTTACTATTTCTAGATACTTTGTTCTTTTTGTTAGACAATATTTTCTTTATGTAGTTTTTGGATATTTTTAAATGTTTTGTTTTGAATGTTGTTTTTAGTGTATGTGTATATATATATATATATGTATGTATATATGTATGTATGTATGTATGTATTGGATATTTGTTATTTAATATGTGTCTTTACTTTGAGGACAAAGTATTCTCCTTTGGTGGGGTGTGGGAAGTTATAGATTAGAGTGAAGTCTGAGTAACCTCAAGTCCATAACTTCCCCTATTTTGATCCCAAGGTTTTCTTACTTCCTTTATTTTGATCCCAAGGTTTTCTTGTCATGCTTCTTATTCCTTGTGGATATTTTAATTTCTGTTGTACCATCATGTTTAGGTAGTGTAGATAATTTGTAGATATATAGTAGTTATGATCTTTTGGCATATATATAGTTTTTAATATGCTTTTTGAATGTTTTAAAACTTCGGTACCCTTAAAATTTTTGAGATTGTTGGTTATTAGTGCAATCATGCATGTGATTATCTGGCAATGTTTGTTCTGATAATGAGAAGGCAAGTTGATGCTTGAAGCATGACCTGTGAGTCTATACTTGATTGTGTATGTGATGTCATGTATGTGTGAGCTTATTTTGACACATTCATGTATTATGTATGGATTCAGAACTTTCCCTATTAATCTAAGAAGGGACTGATGATTTTATTGGATTGGGAAAGGATCTTAGGCCATTGTTCTGATAGTAAAGTCCATTTTTGCCTAAATAACCTACCAAATGTGATAGTTTATACCTTGTTCCAATTGTTTGAGCTTTTTAGGTACCTATTATTTCTTGAAACCTAGCTAGCCTAGCCTTCTTTTATGAAATACCTTGATAATGGCCCTATTCTATCCTTGAACATGTGAACCTCGATTGAGGTTAAAAGCCTAAGTTAAGGGTGGCAGCGAATAGTGGCACTGGTTTGGTAAATAGATATTGTGTATTTCACCTCAGGCTAGAAGCGAAAGTTGAGGGTGGCCCTTGTTATGGTAAAGTAATGAAAATGAGGTGGTTAGCGGGGAAAGAAAGAAATGAAGAAGTCATGTGCCAGGTGAAAGAAAAGAAAAGAAAAGTTGCCTTAGATTGAAGAAGATAGAAAAACTGCGTTCAAGAATGAGGAACAACTGTAAAACAAAAAGAAAACACCCGGGGAAAAGCTTGAAAAGGAAGAACAAGGGCAGATTTAACAAAAATGGTTGAGTTTCAGAGGTAAGAGTGTTGAAAAAAAAATACATGGTTCAAGGATAGCTTCTAGTCACTACTTGCATAAAATGCCATACCAAAGCCCCATGAGCCTATGTTACAAGTCATTAAGTCCTAAAGTGATCAGTATCCACTTTGTCACCAACCCGGAAGTTGAGTATAAAGGCAAGCCTATGGTGTTAGTCATTTTACATGAATTTCATTTGTAAGAGTGAGAATGCTTGCACAGTCCCTAAATTCTTAATGCTTTTTGAGTGAGTAAGAGAGACTTCTTTTCTGCGAGGGCATTTGCACTGTATTATTGTCATATGACTAACCCAGTGATTGTGGATGGTTGATACTCCTTTGCTTGTCATAGTTGGATTGTTGGATACATCTTTGTGTTATGGTTTGTGTAGTAGCTTTGCAATATG
>JAOTQR010077794.1:0-11856 GCA_025774065.1 Solanum ossicruentum | reverse complement strand
ATATATATATATATATATATATATATATATATATACACATCATCAAAAACCAACATTTAAAAACTAGTATCCAAAGCTAAAGTAACAAAACATTAGCTGAAACAAACATCCAAACCAACATAAAGATAAAAATTGTCTGACAGCAAGACAAAATGTCCATAGAGAAAATGTAAGAACTAGGGTAAAAGGGTCAAATATCATAGAGCATCAGCACTGATCTCTGGCTAGTCAAAAGGTTCTTTTATGGCATACTCCTTCTCAGAAATCTGGGCCCTAGCTGCAGCTGAGCTACTCTCTCCATGTGGGGTGTGCTACTCACTATTTTTCTGAACAACCGCCATCAGTAGCGACTTCGACACCACCTCCTTTGGTATGGGATCTTCTTTCATTCTCAACCTTTTCTGGGATATCTCTAGGTCATCTTGCTTAAGGGGCCTCTTCCTACGGAAATCCATACTGTTAGTTAGCCACTCAAATGCCTCGTCATCCATCGGTGATACCTCTGGGGATGCAACAAGAGCTTCCAACATCTATAATAATTTGGCCTTAAACTATGCCAAATCCTCAATCACAGCACTCATGTCAGCCGACTGAGTTCCATCAAGCCTTCACTGGACCCTCGCCTCAAATGCATCAACTCGAGCCTCCACTGCTCTGACTCTCTCATCTACCAATGCATAGGAGAATGTCTTCATTCTCTCCTCGGAGTATCATACTATCTAGTAAACCCAAAGTTTGATTCGTGTAGATTGAGCCTGTAGTCTGGACTCCACCATAGACACCCTACATAATAAAGCCTGAAAAGCAAAAGCAGAAGTAAGAGGATCAACCTGTAATGAATCTGTTGCTGGTGCCTCAGTACTGGAGGATGGTGTGGACTCGATCTCCACAGTTGGCGTTGGTTTTGTAGCAGCTGGAGTTGATCCCTGAGTCTAGGGCTCCACATGAAATGGTTTTGGGATAGGAGGAGGACTAACTCTCTGTAGGGCTACAGCGTACTCGTCTGCCTTGATTAGGCTGGGATCCATCATATGCAACGTCTCTATATGAGGGTCTAAGTGGAGAGAGATCGACACCCCTGCCACTTTGCATAACTTGTGTATCAGAATAGAAAATGGAAATGTCTGCAGTGTGCGGATTGTTGACTCATATATTTGTTCTTCCATAACCCAAGCCCAGTCAATTTCGTACCCAGCCAAGATGCTTGCTAATAACACAACTCTCTCCAATGTGATCACATTGTCGATGAAAGTGATCTGATGTGCCAACGAATAATGGACCACAAAAATTTTGCCCTAAATGGGTGATGGGCCTTCAAAATATGCTCAGTGTTGTTTATAACCCATGTTAGCTCGACGCCTTCCTCACAAATTTAACTTGTTGTCCACTGAAGGAGTTCTTTTCTCAGCCTAACATCCTTTTGATTCACTGCCTTATTATTTATGTAATTCTATGATCATACATCAAAGTGGAATGTGGCACTCTGTAGATTGGCCCGAATTGCACTCTTCAGATTGTTTCTTCTAACATATCAACAACCTCTCCTCTAATAGGACTTCACTCAATTGTGGCTGCTCAATAGGCTTCTTGAGCCTTGGAAAATTTCTTCGAATGGCAGCATAATAGGAGGCATAAAACTCCCTAACTACATACAGGGCATACTTCCCCAGTGCCTGTGACAACCAACCAAGCCCATGCCACTCAATTTCATCCTCTAATCCTAGTACACTGCTTAGTCCTAAATATTTTAGCCTATCTTCCTAGTGGAATATCCTCACTGGTCTCCCTTGGCTTTTCATCTCCAGTCCCTTTTCATAAATCTCTTTCATCCCTAGGGCACACCATCTCGTGTTTTGGGGGTCTGTGGAGGTGACAGTGTAAGCAGAATTGGCTGGCTATGGGGGAGCAGTATCCTCATGCTGAGCTTGAGACACCTTAAGGGAACCAGACTCAGAAAGTGAGGCATCATCGGAGCCTTCCTAATCACCCTCCTCTTCAGACTAGGAGGGGCTAACTACTTCCATTGGAATCCTTGTTTATGATATGATCAAAGGTACGTTGGCTTTGGGGTTAGGCTGCACATTCATCTCCTCAACAGATTGATCTTCATCAGATGTTTCATCCTTTAGGTGGTGACCTAGGGTTGGGGCAACAACTCTTCGTCCTCTTGGAGACATTGACTCTGCAAAACCATCACAAACCAAAGCATAAGTCCCATGGTGCTTTATTCCAGCAAGATAAACATAAAACAATCAAACATCAAACAATAAAATTTCTCAAGTAAAATGACTAAACCAAGTGTAGTATTGCATATAAGAGGTGGAGGTACGAATCGTAGGGTGACCTAAGAGTTGTATGGTAGCCTCGTAGTGCTAAGGTATCTAAGGGAAATGCATTCTGGAATTAGCTACGAGATGAAGGTACCCTTATGAGTCATTGCCTGAGCTCGTATCTAATTTTAGAGTCATCTTGAGAGTTCAGAATAAGGCCACAAAGCACCACTACAACTCGTAACAAGTGCTACAAGTCATTGCTGAGTCTCACATGTAAAATGTCAAGGAATCCTAGGTGATTGTTACCTGCTACAAAGGGCTACTATGAATCGTATGGTGACCAAAGACTCGTAGTGGGTCCTCGTAGCAGAAAATAGGGAGCACCCAAGAGGCCTCCAACCTTCCACAAAGACCAACAACTAACAACCAACCAAAAAGCATCAGGGTTACCAAAACAAATGCTTGGGTCACACAACATCAAACCTAAGTACTCTTCATTAACAATCATCATAAGACAAAGCATGAATTTTCGCTTATCTGATCAAAGCACTTCTACAAGTAAAAACATCAATGCACATTCAAGGGGATATACATGCGTAATTTACCATAAAAGAACTATAACACCCCCAACCCAGTAATTTCAACCCCCAAGAATTTCCACAAGATAATGACCTATAAAATACTCAACAAAGCATATAGCCATAATATCAAACATCAATGCCACTCAATAAAGGTAGAATTCAAGATTTGACCCATTACAGCGACATAGACGATTATACAACATGGTTTTCCCACTTTCACAATCACCATTACATGGTTTTGTTAATCATGATCATAAGGAAATCATTCAAACATCCATAAGACAAGACTATTTCAGAGATAAACCAAAATTAACCATCAGAACTTACCAGATGAAAGGATGAATTATTGATGAGAAGTCAAGAAAGCAGGCCGAGTTCTTGGTGCAAAATTCACTTGATAGGGAATGTTAGAGGGTGAATGAAATAGTGAAAGGGGATAATAGGGGAGTTATAAAGTGAAATGAAACACTTCCTGAAGGGAAATGAAGAGCCAAAAGATATTAGTCTTTTAATATTCAAATGCTACACCTTTTAAAATTCTGCAGATCAGTTTTATGAGACTCCGACTACAATTCATAGGGCATCATATGACTCGGAGGTCCAGATCTCATAGCAAACCCAATACTTGGGAATTTTGACTGCATACCTGGATACTACGAACTCTGTTTATGACTCGTAGAGGACCCTACAAATTGTAAGGTTGGTTCTTAGTGCAAGTGCCTACTTTTGAGACTTTCTGTTTCCTTCTACGGGCATGACTACGAGCCATGGTGATGACTGTACGACTCATAGCCTTGCTCGTACATAATGTTTTAAGCTTGATTTTCTCCACTTTCCAATTCCTATTTTGGTCTTGCACCCAAATTCTTAAGATCCACTATAATGCAAGTTGACACAACTAGTTCAAAGCTTTAGCAGTCTCAAAAAAATATTATCTACCACTAAACATGCTACACAAATGAAAATGCCTCAAGATAAATGTAAGAGCAAAAGATGCTTGGGTTGCCTCCCAAGAAGCTCCTTGTTTAATGTCGTGGATCGACTATGCCATTATGGATAATCAGACTTCCCTATGAGTTCCATCGTTGTTCCGTCTACTCTTCCTTTGTTTATCTTGCTATGTATCTAGTTGCTCCGTAAGCTGCTCTATGCTACTACCAAGACTTTGCATTGATAATGTTTGTTTTTCCACTTAGTAGTTACATTTGAGGACATCAAACTTTATCTCCCAGAAAATGTGTCTTGTTCATTCACCTTGATAAGGACTTGTTCAAGCAAATGCTCAATCTGGGTCAGCTTATCAATGATACTGTACTGGTAGGGTAACCTCATCCAATGTGTAACATTTTCACTTTTGGGTTTGCTTGAGGCTCCCGTAGATGCACCAATAGATGTTCCAGCTTTCCCATGAAGGGGTTAGCAAACTTGGGCAACTGCAGATGGTCATCTTATGAACTCCCAATAGTCCCCTCCAAACAATGTGTCAGCCTGCCCTTGTTGCTCATAGGTTAATGCTCGGTAAAAGCTAGCTTCTAATTCATCATTCGTCAGACCATGGTTCTGATTTGCTGGAAGGCACTACTTGTACTAAAACGATCCCAAAAATTCCCGAAAATGTTCCTCGAAAGTAATTGGAAATTTGTTTTCCATATATCTAACATTCCATTTGGAATTCCCAAAATAAGACTTCATTTCTTCTTTAGGGGGTCCAAATCAGGGTGTAAAAGGTCTAATATCAATTTTAAAGTAAAGGAATTGAATTATGAAATTTCGCTTGGGCATTTTCCAGTGAGCATCCGCGACGTCTACGCGACACAGAGAGGTGTTATTTATGCATTGTCTTTTCCTAGTTCGCCCAGAGTTTTCTAAGTGTTGACCTAAGTTTTTCCAGACGTATTTTCACCTATACTTAGCCTTATTTCACCCTCATATCACCCTATGAGATTCCCCAATGTTTCCCCAAATACTTAGACTCATTTCTAACTCTAAATACAAGTCCCAAACTCAAGGCCAATCTCAAGGATTTCTTCAAAGATCTCACACAAGCTTCAAATCTCCATTAAAGTGTCCTTCAAAAACTTCAAAAAAGCTAAGATATGTGGTGTTTAACCATTGGATCCTTTCACTCATGGTGCCTAAAACCCTCTTTTATTAAAAATAGCATGATTTAAAGTTGATTTTCCATGTGGGTCTTGGATATTGAGAAATTTACTGCACAATGATTTTACTTTATGAAAGCAGGTTGTTTTAGCACGGTTTGAGCTTCAAATCTTGGATCTAATGTTGGATTTGATGAGGGGTTTTGATAAGAATGTCTTGGGGGTGTTGAAAGGTGTTGATGAAAAGTTTTACCACTGGTTTTCCTGTATGATCTTACCTCTAAATTGCATGCTCTTTTGCCCCAATTACACCCCTAAGATGTTCGATAAAAGGTACAATTATGATTTGATTGACTATATGATGATAAAATGAGCTTATGAGCATGATGAAATCTATACAAAGTGTCATATTAGGCCATACACAACTATGTGAGGGGTTTGCAGTTCACCACCAATGATAATTGGGGTATTACCATTATCAATCAAGTTGGGGGTTTGTACTCATCAACCATGTGAGGGGTTTTTACTTTACCACCTAGGATGATCGGGGTGCGATCATCATCAACCATGTGAGGGATTTGTACTTCACCAACTAGGATGATTGGGTGTGACCATTATCAACCACATATGCGGTTTGTACATCACCATCTGGGATGATTGGCGTGTGATTATCATCAACTATGTGAGCTATTCGTAGTTCACCACCTAGAATGATTTGGGTGTGACCATCATCAACCCTTTGAGGGGTATGTACTTCACCACCTAGGATGATTGGGATGTGACCATCATCAACCAACCAAGGATGGAAAGCTAGCTTGGCCTATTCTACACATATGATATTCTATATGAGCATGGATTGCCTAAGCATGTTTTACTTAAGCATTGATCATATATGACATATCACTATTTCATGCCTATTTCTTATTGTTGTGCATGTTGATCCTGAAGCTTGTCTCCTGTTGAATTACATCCACATACTTAGTACATTCAAACGTACTAACACATACTCTTGCCTCCATAATATCACCAAGTAGGAACCGGTGCCCAAGTTTGTCATCCTCCTCCACATTGCTAGATGGTGCTATTCTGATCTTGTTTGTGAGTCCTCCACTTTAGGGACTTTGGCTTGTGTTTTTCTCTTATGTATATGTTGAGACACTTCTTATGTTCAATTTGACTTTGAGGGTGAGCCCGGTTACTTTGTCTTGGTCCCCGCTCTATCTATGTATTTAGAGGTGTTTGTTGGACATATTGTATATTCATGTTTGAGCTATGACTCTTGACTCTTGATTATGGAATTTATGCAAGCTTTCCCTTAGTCCCATTGTCCCTTTTCCCAATCTATGTGTTTTTGTATGCCTCCGCAACCAAAGATGTGCGATGACAAGTAAAGAGGCTTGTTTGGGGTACCTTTGTGTTCTCTATTCGCCATGTCACGTCCAGGCCCTTGGATTTTGTCGTAACAAACTTGGTATCAGAGTACTAGGTTGATAGATCCTCGGAGTCCAACACACTCCATCGATTAGAGTCCTATTCATGGTTGTGAAGCGCGCCATGACAATGAATAGGAGGGTTTGAGGCGTTTTAGGAAATGTATCCTTTCTTCATGACTTAAGTTATGCTATAGAGTTGTGATAAGTATTCTGCCTAACAATTGTTCTTAGCCATAATAGATAATGCCGAATACTAGGGGAAGACGGGCCCAAACTCCTGAGAAGCGACCTACTAAGCGCGCTATAACAATGTATAGGAGGGTATGAGGCATTTTAGGAAATGTTTCCCTTCTTCATGACTTAAGTTATGCTATAGAGTTGTGATAAGTATTCTGCCTAACAATAGTTCTTATCCACAATAGATCAATGCCGAATACTAGGGGAAGATGGGCCCAAACTCCCGAGGAGCGACCTACCAATTGTGAGCTACAGGATGCTCTTAGTATGCTTGCCCAAGTGGTGCCAACAAAGTCCAACATGGGGACCAATCCCCTCATGCTACTACCGAGGGAGCTAGGCTGAGGGACTTCATGAGGATGAATCTTCCGATTTTCGATGGGTCAAAGGTGGATGAGGAACCACAAGAGTTTATTGATGAAGTCTATAAAATCTTGTCGATCATGAGTATTGGAACATGTGTGAAGGCGGAGTTGGCGACATACCAACTCAAGGGGGTGGCCCGAATTTGGTTTGATCAACAAAAATGTGAGAAAGGTAATGGCTATATGGTACTTTGCGAGGAATTCAAATTGGCCTTCCTTAATCGGTTCTTCCTTTTGAGCTTAGGGAAGCAAAGTTGGTTAAGTTTATGAACTTGAAACAAGGTGGTATGAGTATGAGGGAACATGGCCTCAAATTTAATCAACTTTCAAGGTATGCTCCTCACTTGGTGGCCGATTATAGGTCAAGGATGAACAAGTTTGTTATAGGGGTTTTCGACTTAATATGGAAGAATTCCAGTCCACCTTGCTTATTGGTGACATGGATATGTCTCGATTAATGACATATGTCAAGCAACTAGAAGAAGAAAAGTTGAGGAAGATGAGGGGCCTTGAGTCCAAGAGGGCCTGATTTGAGGGCAAATTCCAAAAAGGTGCTAGATTTCACCAAGGCCAAGGGCCTCCCCAAGCTACTAATAGGGGGTTTGCCAATGACTTCCCTAGTGCTCAAGGTGCTTATGGTGTGGCACCTACAGAGGTGTTTCCTTGATGCGGAAGAAAGCACAGAGGCCCATGGTTCCAGGGTTCTAGTGCATGCTTTGATTGTGGAGAGCTTGGTCACAAAATGATTGATTATCCGAGAAATCATGGCAAGGTTCGGGGTGCAAATGCGGTTCCCTTGGGTAGAGGTGGTCCTCAAAGAGAGGCTCCAAGGCACAATCATTCTATGCTCTACATGGAAGGCAAGGGGTTGGTGAGGTCCTTGATGTTGTTATCGGTATGTTGAAAATCTATGACCTTAATGTATTTGATTGATTCGGGTGCCAGCCTTTCCTTTGGTACACCCTTTGTTTATAAAACATTCCATGTTGATTCAGACTTGTTGCATGAGTCATATGAGGTGTCTGCTTTTATTGGTGCATCTATTGCTGCTGGGAGGGTGTTTACAAATTTTTCGATTTATATCATGCATAAATTCTTACCTTGTGATCTTGTTGAATTAGATATGGTTGATTTTGATGTTATCCTTGGGATGGATTGGTTGCATGCATATTACGCTTTTATTGATTGTAGAACCCATAGGGTAAAGCTTCGATTCCCAAATAAACCCGTCCTAGAGTGGGAGAGTCATGATGTGGTGTGAAGGAGAAATTTATTTCTTGCATTAAAGCCTATAAGTTGATTTCTAAGAGGTATTTGTATCATCTTATGAGGGTCAAAGATGTGGAGTCCAAAGTCCTTTCCATTGTGTCAGTTCCGGTTGTAAATGAATTTCTTGATGTCTTCAAAATGGCCTTCCCGGTGTCCCTCCCAAAAAGGAGATAAACTTTGGCATAGACCTCCTCCCCGACACCCAACCTATCTCCATTCCCCCCTTACCGTATGGCCTCGGCGGAGTTGAAGGAGTTAAAGGATCAATTGAAAGATTTGTTGGAGAAGGGATTTATTAGACCTAACCAATCCCTTTGGCGTGCACCAGTGTTGTTTTCAAAGAATAAAGATGAGTCACTTTGAATGTGCCTTGACTACCATCAACTTAATAGGCTCACTATAAAGAATAAATATCCTTTTTCAAGGATTGATCACTTGTTTGAGCAATTGCAAGGGGCTAGCTTTTTCTCTCGGATTGGTCTTCTGTCTGGGTACCATCAAGCAAGGGTAAGGGAGTGTGATATTCCAAAGATGACCTTCCAAACTAGGTATGGACATTATGAATTTGTTGTGATGTATTTTGGGTTGACTAATGCGGTGACAATCTTCATGGACCTAATGATTAAGATCTTCAAACTCTATGTTGATTCCTTTGTTGTGGCCTTCATTGATGATATTTTGATTTATTCACATAGTATTGAAGAGAATATGGACCATTTGAGGTCATGTTACAAATATTGAGGGAGGAGAGATTGCATGCTAAATATGACAAGTGTGAATCTTTATTGAAGGAGGTTGCATTCTTGGGTTATGTGGTGTCCAGGGATGTATAAAAGTGGATCCTAAGAAAATCAATGTTATTAGGAATTGGCCTAGACCATTGACCAATTTGATATTTAGGCCTTGCGGGTTACTATAGAAGGTTTGTTAATGGGTTCTCCTCCATTACTTCTCCTATGACAAAATTGACTCAAAAGAAGGTTAATTTGGTATGGACAGATGAATGTGAGAAAAGCTTCCAAATATTGAAAGATAGACTTGTGTCCGCTCCTATATTGTCACTACCGGATGGGCTTGAGGGTTTTGTTGTGTATTGTGATGCATCAACATTAGGTTTTGGTGGTGTGCTAATGCGAAATAGTAAGTTCACAGCCTATGCTTCTAAGCATTTCAAAGTGCATGAAAAAAACTACCCTACCTATGATCTAGAATTGGCCACCGTTGTATTTGCATTAAAGATTTGACGTTATTCTATATATGGGGTGCATGTTGTGTCTTCACCGTTCATAAAAGCCTTCAATATGTCTTCATTTAAAAAGACCATAACTTAAGATAAAGAAGGTGGCTAAAACTCCATAAGGACTATGACATTGGTGTCCATTACTATCCGGGTATGGTAAATATTATGGCGGATAATTTGAATCAAATCTTTATAGGTAGCCTAGCTCATGTGGATTTTGGTGATAGGAAGATCACTAGGGAGGTGAATAGATTGGCTACATTGGGGGTGAGGGTTGAAGATGTCAGTGATGGTATTGTTGTTGTTGATGGATCTAAATCTTGTCTTGTTGATGATGTGATATCAAAACAAGATCTAGACTCCTCCTTGCTTGAGTTGAAGGCCTTGGTGAAAGAAGGCAAGATAGAGGTTTTCTTCCAAGGTGGAGATGGGGCCCTTAGATACCAAGGTAGGTTGTGTGTGCCATGTGTTGATGGTTAGAGAGAAAAAATTCTTGATGAAGCCCATAATTCCTCTTATTTTATCCAACCCCAATCCACAAAAATGCATAGAGAATTGAGGGATGTGTATTGTTGGGGAGGCATGAAGAGGGACATTGCCAGATTTGTATCCAGTTGACATAGTTGCCAACAAGTTAAAGCCAAGCATCAAAGGTCGGGTGGCCTAGCCCAAGAAATAGATCTTCCTACTTTGAAGTGGGAGGTGATTAATATGGATTTCATGGTTGGGTTGCCCAAGGCTAGGAAAGGTTTTGATTCCATATGGGTTGTCGTTGATAGGATAACAAAATCGGCTCACTTTGGACTGGTGAAGACTTCATATGGGGCTGAAGAGTATGCAAGGTTGTACATCAATAAGTTGGTGAGGTTAGATGGGGTTCCCTTATCCATTATATTGGATTGTGGTGCACAATTTACTTCACATTTTTGGAGATCTTTTCAAAGGGGTCTTGGAAGCAAAGTTAACCTTAGTACGACCTTCCACTACCAAGATCCAAGAGGACAATTCAAACCCTTGAATATATGATTAGGGCTTGGGTCTTTAAGCTTAAAGGTAGTTTTGATGACCATCTTCCATTGATTGAGTTTGCCTGCAACAATAACTATCACTCTAACATCAGTATGGCTCCTTTTGAAGCTCTTAGTGGGAGATGTTGTAGATCATCGATGGGATGATTTGAAGTTAGAGAGGTGGCTTTATTGATGCAGTATATGGTTATGGATGCACTTGGGAAGATAATGATAATTAGGGCATGGTTCATGATAGCCCAAAGTCGTGAAAAATCCTATGCCGATGTGAGAAGAAGAGGCCTAGAATTCCAAGCGGGTGATTGGGTTTATTTGAAGATTTCTCCAATGAAAGATGTGATTCATTTTGGTAAGAAAGGGAAGTTGAGTCCTAGGTAAGTTGGTCATTAGGCAGTGATAAATAGGATCGGCAAGGTGACTTATGAGTTGAGGTTGCCTAGTGAGATGAATTTGGTCCATCCGGTATTTTATGTCTCTATATTGAGAAAATGTGTTGGTAATCCTAATGATATTGTACTCTTGATGTTGTGGGTGTTGTTGATGATAACTTGACTAATATGGAGGTTCTGGTTCAAATTTCAGATAGACAAGTAAAGAGATTGAGAAACAAAGAAGTGGCATCCATTAATGTCCTTTGGAGGAACCAACAAGTCGAAAGTGCTACATAGGAGGCTGACGTGGATATGCAAAAGCGGTACCCTTATCTCTTCTACCCCACTGTACTAATTCTAAGTCTCCTATATGTTATCAAGTCTTATATTTGTACCCTATGTCATTCAAGTGCATTCATGTTTAAGTTGACAATTTATGATGAATTCACACTTATAATGGGATTTTGAAAGTGATGTTTTAGTGTAATGTTGCATTCACATTGGGGCTGATTTGTTCATGATTATTCTTGTCTTGTATATCTCTTCTACATTCGGGGATGAATGTTTTCAAGGGAGAGATATTGAAACGACCCCAAACAGTACCCGAAAACGTGCCTCAGAAGTAACCGGAAACTTGTTTTCCGTATATCTAAAAATCCTTTTGGAAGTTTCAAAATTTGACTTCATGTCAGGGGGTCCAAATTAGGGTGACAAGGGTTTAACCTCAATTTTAAAGAAATAAATCGAATTATGAAATTTCACTTAGTGCAATTATTAGTGAGCATCCGTGACCTCTCTGCGATGCGGAGAGGTGCTATTTCTACACTGTCTTTTCCTAGTTCTCCCAGATCTTTCCAAGTGTAGTACCTAAGTTGTCATACAAATATTTTCACCTATACTTAGCCTTATTTCACCCTCATATCACCCTAAGACATTCCCCAATATTTCCCCAAACACTTA
>JAOTQR010077793.1:0-11856 GCA_025774065.1 Solanum ossicruentum | reverse complement strand
TCGGCGTCAAGCCTCATCTCCGTTTAGCTATCAATTTTAAGCTAAGAAAGTAGGTAACACACCTACTAGATTATTAAACCATATAATATCCTCTATTATTTTACTTAGCTTAGAGATGATATATCCCTAATTTAACTCCAATACATATACAACATCAACCCTCTTAAGCATTTAGACTCATATATCGCCCACTAACACGAGATTCAAGCACATTCAAGAATTGACACAAATTTTGACCAAACCATAATATGATTCATTTAAATAGCATTAGTACATATAAAATGCAAGGTGTTACAGAAACATTAGCTTCTCGAAACAAATCCACCATCCAAGAGCTTGGTAGGGATTAGGCAACATGAGGCTCTTGATATAAGTCAAAAGTCCAAGGGCTCGGTATGTTATTTGGCGTTTCAAAATTTTTATGTTTCTTAGAGTAGTCTTCATGTAAATATGGTGAAAACATCAATACCATCATTTAGTTCTGAATGCCAGATGGATTGCTCTTCACATATAGGTAATTAAATGTAACTTACCCAAAAATATAGGTTACCTGCATTTACTCAACACTTATTCCAATTTTGTTAGTTTGTGATGTTCTATGATATGTTTTTTCGTACTCAGAAAGAGGATGGATGAGGCATCATCTATTTGTTGCTTTTCTCTAATCCTCATTACACTTTATATCTGGTAGAGCATTGCCGTTAATGGGCAAATTTTGCCACTTGATCCATGAGTTTTTGTGTCTTCTGCTGATCGAGGAACTATTATTGATTCTGGTACAACTTTAGTTTATCTTGCGTCAGAAGCTTATGGACTCTTTATCGATGCCGTAAGTTTTGTTTTCATGATTTATACCAAAATTCTCAAATTAATACCCATAAGTATATATATTTCTATGTTGAGTGAACATGCTATTTTTGCCTATTACTGTTATGATCCTTGCAGGTATGACTATGCTGTTTTGATGATGACAAATGGAACCAGCAACAACATGATGAGGAACCAGTTCTTGTATATCTGCACCAGTGGAGTCACGTAGAGACCCAGTCAGAGTCAGAGTACTATTTATGGAAATAAAGTCAGGAAGGGATTTGGCGAAGGCAGCAACTTAGGAAAATTACTCCTTTAGGGAAATGAATTGTGTGCCCTTCTCAAGAAAGGCGTCCTACATGGAATGTCTCTAGGATTCAATATAAATACAATCATCAACCCCAGAAGACACAACTTTTGCAATATGAAATCGGTGAAAGCATTCAAGCAAGAGCACGGGTACTTGGTGAGAGCACTCAAGTAAAATCTAGAGTTAAGTTTTCTTGATTGTTCAAGTCTATTTGACAATCTTCTTAGAATCTTTACTTAGGGACAAATATTGTAAGAAGTTGTTTTTCTTTGAGTGAGTTGTAACTTGAGAGTGGGTTTGGTTCTCAAGAGTTGAGTTTGTTGAGTGAGCTGTAAGTTGACTTTTCTCGTTTTGAAGTCAGTGAAGTTGTTGAAATCCTACTAGTGTAGGTAGTGGTCATTTCTCCCTTGAGCAAGGAGTTTTTTCGCTATAAGTTGCCTGTTAACTTTACTGCTTTTTGTGTGCGTATTGGAATGGCTTGTTGAACCTGGTTCACTAGAAGTTTAGGGGTGCTAATCCTTTCAATTGGTATCAGAGTAGGTCTTTTCGAATTAAGGCTAACTACCTCAAAAAGATAATGGCATCCCTATCCACGGCACAAGAAGGAGCTTCTTAGTCTAGACTTCAACAGGCTAACGGACAATACTACAGATGATAGAAAACTCGAATGATGAATCATATTGAGGGGGGGGGATACCCTGATCTCTGGAATGTTGTGCTCAACGGACCAACTATTCCCAAGAAAGATAGGACAACCTCAGGTGCTCCAAGAGTACCCAAGGAACGTAGTGAGTGGAATGATGCTGACAATGTTGCCATTCAGAACAATGTCAATGCAAAGAAAATCTTACTGTGAGTATCAGTCCTGATGAATACAACAGGATATCATCATGTCAAGATGCTAAACAAATCTGGGACACATTGCAAGTTGCTCACGAAGGAACCTCTCAAGTGTAAAATGCAAAGATTGATAATCTTAATCGACAGTATGAGTTGTTTAAAATGCACGAAGGTGAAACCATACATGCGATGGAAACAGGGTTCTCTTCTATTGTTAATAAGTTCTACTCCTTAGGAGAAGTCATTCCCACAGGGAAGGCCATTCGGAAGCTGTTGAGTGCGTTACTTGAATCCTAGGAGAGCAAAGTTAAAGCCATTATTGAATCTAAGAATCTAGATATCACGACCATGGATCAGCTGATGGGAACTCTGGTTACTTATGAATTCAAGAAAAATTAGGAGAAGGAGCTTAACAATAAAAGGAAGGACAAGAACCTAGTTGTGAAAGCCACTGAAAAAGAGGACTTCGAGGAAGAAAACATTGCCCCAATCACTAAGAAGTTCCAACAGGTGCTGTGAAGAGGAATTGGTGGACAAAAAAGGGCCACTCAACGAATAGTTGAGAAAGATCTGAGGGAATAACTATGCCGCAAGTGTGGAAGCCCTGACCACTTCATCAAGTTCTGTCCATTTTTGGAACTTAAGTACAAGAAGAATAACCCAGAGAAACCCAAGGCAAGCAAGGCCGAACCATATGTTTGCAAGGATAGGAGGATGATGAATCAGGAAGCTGATCTTTCAGTGCAAAGAGCCTTAGCGGCACTGGCTAGTAACTCGGGTGAAGACTCTGATGGTGAGACGTCTGAAAATCAATCTCTCATAGCTATTGAGAAACCTGAGAAGTATGAATTTCTTGCTCTTGTTGCTATGAATGAATCTGACGATGAAAGTGGCAAGGAATAGGTGACTAAAGTAAGTGATCTCAAGGCTGACGAGGATGACATCAAGTAGGAGAATCTGGCACTAATGGCAAGAGTTGGTCTATTGATCAGGACAATGCACTATTAGATACCAAGGTAAGTTTTGAACAAGCTAAAGCTAATATTTATATGTACTCAAAGAAAATGCTAGAGTCCCTATCACAGGTCCTGATTGAAGCCTATCTGACCGTTTGTGACTCCAAGGACCTTCTTTCGAAGGACTATGCTCAGTTGAGAACTTAGAATGTTGATCTTGAGAATGTCAATCAAAAACTTCAGATGGAGATTTAAAGTCTTAAGTCTTCTAGGAAGGAGAAAAGTGTTACGAGTCTTACCCAATTAGACTTGGAAGAAAAGGTTAAGAAACTAGGGGATGAGCTAGGCATTATGACGAATAAGAATGAAGTCTTCTAAAAGAACTGGACCAGATCAAAGCTAAATTAGAGCACACTATGAAGTGGACAAAGTCCTCTGCTTTGCTCGATGATATGCAGCAAGGTCAATCTAGCACTAAGTATGGGATCGGGTTCAAAATATAGGAACCCAAGGATCAAGCAATAAATCATGGAATCCTTTGCACCTTGCGTGGGATGACCGGTCATCAGAGAAATAACTGCAAGAAAAATTCCAAGGTGGTAATGTAGGATTTGGAAATGGGAAACAAGGTGAAATTAAAGGTATCGGAAAGGTGGGACCATCCATGTCCCTATGCATTGACAATGTGTACTATGTGGAGAGGCTGAAACATAATATGTTGAGTGTCTCTCAAATGTGCAATAAATGAAATGATGTACTTTTGCGACCTCAAAATACAAAGTGAAAAATTTTGTCTCTAAGAGGATCATACTCAGGGGGAAGAGACACAAAAATGTGTACAAGGTGGACATTAATGGAGCTTATCAACTTGAGATGAAGTGCTTGAGCGCCATGAGCAATGCATCTTCACTTTGGCATAAAAGGCTAGGACGCACTGGCTTCTCTACAATCAACAAATTGATTCTAAAAGAGCTGGTCCTGGGACTGCCTGAAGGAAAAATACATGAAGATCAAGTATGTGAAGCCTGTGCTCCAAGTAAATGAATCTCCCCAAAAAGTGCCCAAAAATATGCCTCGAAAATGCCATAATGGTAATTTTCTTATATCTCAAAATTTGTGCATGATATCAAAAATTTGACTTCAAATTCTTGATCAGCGGGCAGAATTGAGTGGAAAATAGGTATAACCCCGATTTTAGAGCAACCGTAGCAAAATTTGATTTTCCCAAGTTTACGCAAAATAGTGGCGGTCTGCGTCTTGGAGCCTTGCAAAGCAGTGTATTTTTTTGCCAATTTAATTGTCTTGGTCCCAGGCCTTAGGTTCTTGGGCCTAAGCCTTCCTATATGTAAAAACAACTATACTTAGTCATTTGTCAACCCCATATCATTCAAGACATTCCTCAAAACCCTCTCAATGACTTAGCCAAATATTTCACCCCATTTGAAGTGTCCAAAACTCACTTTCAGATCTTAAGGAATTCATTCAAGCTTCAAGTTCTCATTCAAGTCTTCATCAACAAAATTTCTAAAGTTGAGGTATGTGGATTTCAACCATTGGGTTCTTTCACTCATGGTGCCTAACTTTCTTTTTTATGTGAATTGCATGTTTTCAAGTTACTTATTTATGGGTATCTTCTATTATGAAATTTGAATATAAACTATATTAGGGTTTCATCAAATGTGATTTTTAAGCATGTTTTGAGTTATGAATCTATGCATGATAAGATTTGATGAAGGGTTTCAATGTATATTGCATGATGGTGCTACCAAGTATTGGTGGGCTGTTTTACATTAAGTTTTTTCACATGATTTAGCTCTTGAATTGCATGATTTTGAACTAGCATTCCATACCCGCCAAGTGTTTGATAAAATGTCCGATTTAAGGTTCTTGAGTTATTAATGATCGATTGCATGGCCTATGAGTCAAGTAACTTTATGATGATGAAAGTAATGTATTTAATTGTTGACTTCATGAAAAGTGCCTATAGTGTTGCAAGTTGACCACACCTTGTCGAGGGGGTGCTATGCCATAACCACTATGATGGAGGGTGCTATGTCCATCTACCAGTTAAGGGGTATATACCTTGACCACTATGATGGAGGGTTCTACATCCATCTGCCTATTAAGGGGTATATACCTTGACCACTATGATGGGGGGGGGTATTCCATCTACCATGTTGAGGGGTATATACCTTAACTACTTTGATAGGGGTACTATCCCCATCTACCAATTGAGGGGTAAATACCTCAATTGCCTTCCAAGGGGGTGGTAGGCCTTGGATTCCAAGTACTAGTTGCTTGGTCTATGATGATGCTCTCTTCCTAAACATCTATTATTTTCTATAAAAGCATATTTTTCTGTAAATATTGATCATGCATGTCATGTTGCTAATATACTATCTCTTGCTTATGATTATGCATTCGAATGTACTAACACATATTCTATGCTTACATAATGTTACCATGTAGAAACCGGAGCCCCACACAATCATCCTCCTCGGAGCTAGTTGACTACTTTGAAGATAAGTTATTGGTGAGTCCTCAAGTTTGAGGACACTAGCATTGCACTCTTACCTTTGCTCTTTCCTTATGTTGCACTTTGATACTAAAAGGATGAGCCTTGAAAGTGTCTTGTCCCCCTCCCCCCCAACCCCAACAATCTATGATAGAAGTGTTGTTGGACAAGTTACGTAATTATGCTTAAGGTTGACTCTTTTGATGATCTATACTATTAAAGATTTCCCTTAGTCCCTCTATCCTTAATTCTATTCTCTTGTTGTTGTTTAATTGATTTCACGACCAAAGATATGTAAATGATATGCTAAGAGACTTGTTTAGGGTTCCCATTCGTCGTGTCACATTTAGGCCTTAGGGTTGGGTCGTGACAAGCTTGGTATTAGAGCACTAGGTTGTTAATGGTCCCCAACATCTAACACATCATATCAATTAGAGTCTTATTCATGGTTGTGAAGTGCACCACAACTATGAGTAAGAGGCTATGAGACATTTTAGGAAATGTTTTCCTTCTTCTTGATCCATGTCATGCTATAGAAGTTAAGGTAAGGCTTCCCCTAATGAATGTTCTTTGCTATGCTAGATCATGCCTATCCCAAGAGGAAGAAGAGCTCGTACACCCGAAGAACAATTGACTCATGAAGAGTCATGGGATTTTATTGCCATCCTAGCTCAAGCAATGATTAATCAAATCAACCAAGGGGCCCAAGTCCCTTATGCTCCTACTCCATCTAGGGTATGGGATTTCATGAGGATGATCTCACTAGAGTTTCATGGGTCTAAAGTGGATGAGGACCCTCAAGAATTCATTTATGAGGTGTACAAAGTGTTGTCTATTATGGGTGTTAGATCAGAGGAGAAAGCAGAGTTGACGGCCTACCAACTCAAAGGGGTGGCCTAAATATGGTTTACTCAATGGAAGGAGGAGAAGGGGAACAACAATGTGATCCTTTGGGAGGAGCTTAGGGGGGCATTTCTCAATCGGATCTTCCCTCATGAGCTAAGTGAGGCCAAAATGATGTAGTTCATGAATTTGAAGAAAGGGTCTTTGAGTGTGAGGTAGTATGCCCTTAATTTCAACCAACTCTCTAAATATGCTCACAAAAGGTGGCCGAGCCAAGGTCTCAGATGAACAAGTTTGTGATGGGTGTGTTCAACTTGCTAAATGAAGAATGTCATACTACCATGTTGATTGGTGATATGGATTTATCTCACCTCATGACTTATGCCGATCAACTAGAGGGGGAAAAGTTGAGAAAGAGAAGGGGTAATGAGGCCAAAAGGGCCCATTTTGAACGAAGGTTCCAAAGTCCCAAGGGTGATTTCATTAAGGCCAAGGGTCTTCAAATTCTCCTAATAGAAGGTATGTGAATGACAACCCAAGGGTCCAAGGTGGTAGTGGTGTGGTGCCTAATGCTAGGTTCCCAAGATGTGGTAGAGGCCATGATAGTCCATGTTTGAAGGATACTAATACATGTTATGGGTGTGTTGAAGTGGGTCATAAGGTGATTGATTGTCCACATGCACAACATAAGGGTAGAGATGGCCGTCCACAAGGCCAAGGTGAAAATGCAGGTACTGGAGGAAGGGGAGGTCAATAAGGTGGTGCCCCAAGGCACAATCGGTTCTATGCTCTTCAAGGGCGGCAAGGGGTTGATGAGTTGCTCGATATCATTATCGGTATGTTAAAAGTCTTTGGTTTTTATGTGTATGCGTTGATAGACCTGGGTGCCACTCTTTCTTTTGTTACTCGTTTTGTTGTCAAAAAGTTTCATATTGAACCCGAATTATTGTGTGAGCCTTATGAGATGTCTACTCCCATTGGCGCATCCATTATTGCTAGAAGGGTCTATAGAAATTGTCTTATTTTAATTTTGCATAAATGTTGCCTTGTGATTTTGTTGAGTTGGATATGATGGATTTTGATGTCATTCTTGGGATGGATTGGCTGCATGTATATTATGCCTCTATTAATTGTAGAACCTGTAGGGTCGAATTCCAATTCCTTAATGAACCCATCCTTGAGTGGGAGAGTCATGATGTGGTAGTTAAGGGTAGGTTCATTTCTTGGATTAAAGCCTAAGAGTTGATTTCTAAGGGGTGTCTCTATCATCTTGTGAGGGTTAGAGATGTTGAGTCAAAAGTACTTCCTATAGAGTCAGTTCCGGTGGTTAATGAGTTCCTTGAATCTTTCCTAATGAGATTCCCGATGTTTCTCCTGAAAGGGAAGCAAATTTTGGCATAGACCTTCTTGCCAATACTCAACCCATTTCTATTCACCCTTACTATAGCGCCTCGGCGGAGTTAAAAGAGTTGAAAAAGCAATTGAGAGATTTGTTGGAGAAGGGTTTAATTAGGCCTAGCCAATTACTTTGGGGTGCACTGGTGTTGTTTGTAAAGAAGAAGGATGGTTCTCTTAGGATGTATATTGATTACCGGCAACTTAATAGAGTCACCATCAAGAATAGGTACCCTCTACCAAGGATTGATGATCTTTTTGATCAACTTCAAGGGGCTACTCACTTCTCTAAGATTGATCTTCAGCCCGAGTATCACTAAGTGAAGGTGAGGGAATGTGATATTCCCAAGACGGCCTTCCGAACTAAGTATGGGCACTATGAATTCGTGGTTAAGTCTTTTGGGTTGACCAATGCACCGACTATCTTCATATATCTTACGAATAGGGACTTCAAACCCTACCTTGATTTGTTTGTGGTGGTATTTATTGATGATATCTTCATCTATTCCCATAGTGAGGGGGAGCATGTGGATCACTTGAGGGTGGTGTTACAAATTTTGAGGAAGGAGAAGTTGTATGCCAAATATGAGAAGTGTGAGATTTGGTTGAAATAGGTTGTCTTCCTAGGTCATGGGTGTCGAATGATGGTATTAAGGTGAATCCTAAGAAGTTGGAGGTAATTAGAAATTGGCCTAGACTTTTGAATCCATCAGACATTAGGAGTTTCTTAGGCTTAGTAGGTTATTATCAGAGGTTTGTGAATGGGTTCTCTTCTATTGCTTCTCACATGACTATGTTGACCAAAAAGAAGGCAAAGTTTGTGTGGCCTGATGAGTTTGAAAAGGGTTTCCAAATTTGAAGGATAAGCTTGTCTTCGCTCGTATCTTGTCTCCACCGAAATGGTTGAAGGGTTTTGTTGTGTATTTTGGTGCCTCATGAATTGGCTTGAGTTGTGTTTTGATGCAAAATGGTAAGGTGATAGCTTATGACTCTAGATAACTTAAGTTGCATGCCGTGGTATTTTCTTTGAAAACTTGGCGTCATTACTTATATGGGATTCATGTTGATGTGTTCACCGATCATAAGAGTCTCCAATATATGTTCACCTAAAAGGATCTCAACTTGAGACAAAGAAAGTGATTAGAGTTTCTTAAGGATTATAATATGAGTGTACATTATCATCGGTTTGCTAGATTGGGAGTTAGGTTGGAGGAGGTTGATAATGGTGGTATTGTGGTTGCTGATGGCTTAAAATCTTCATTAGTTGAGGAGGTGAAGGCAAAGCAAGATCTTGACCCCGCCTTGTTAGAATTGAAGGCCTTTGTGAGAGATGGCAAGGTGGAGGTTTTCTCCCAAGGAGGAGATGGTGCCCTTAGTTACCAAGGTAGGTTGTGTGTTCCTAGTGTGGATGACTTCAAAGAGAAGATTTAATGTGGCTCATAATTCTTCCTATTATATTCACCCGGTTCTACCAAGATGCATAGAGATTTGAGGGAAGTGTTTTGTTGGGGTGGCATGAAGAAAGATATTGCTAAGTTTGTATCTGGTTTCCATAATTGCCAAGTCAAAGCTGAACATCAATGGTCAGGTGGCCTAGCCCAAGATATACAAATTCCTACTTAGAAGTGGGAGGAAACTAACATGGATTTTTTGGTTGGGTTTCCTAAGACTAGAAGGCATTTTGACTCCATTTGGGTTGTGGTTGATAGAATGACAAAGTCGGCTCATTTCCTATCGGTTAAGACTACATATGGTGCGAAAGATTATGCTAGATTGTATATTCATGAGTTGGTTAGATTGCATGGGGTGCCTTTGTCTATTATATATGATCGTGGTGCCCAATTCACTTCTTACTTTTAGAGGTCCTTCCATAGAGGTCTTGGTACCAAGGTAAGGCTTAGTACTACCTTTCACCCTCAAACGGATGGCCAAGCCAAAAGAACTATCCAAACTCTTGAGGATATGCTTAGAGCTTGTGTTTTGGAGTTTAAGGGTAGTTGGGATGATCATCTTCCACTTATTGAGTTTGGTTATAACAATAGCTATCATTCTAGCATTAGTATGGCTCCTTTTGAGGCTCTTTATAGTAGACGTTATCGGTCCTCGGTAAAATGGTTCGAGGTAGGGGAGATGGCTTTATTAGGCCGAATTTGGTTATGAAGGCCATCGAGAAGGTAAGGTTGATAAGGGAGAGGTTGAAAGTAGCCAAAAGTCAACAAAAGTCCTATGCCGATGTGAGGAGAACAGAGCTTGAATTTAAGGTTGGTGATTGGGTTTGTTTGAAGCTCTCACCCATGAAGGGTGTGGTTCGTTTTGGTAAAAGGTGTAAATTTCCAAGATTGGTGATTGGGTCTGTTTGAAGGTCTCACCTGTAAAGGGTTATGGTTTGTTTTGGTAAAAGGTGTAAATTTCCAAGATTTGTGGGTCCTTATAGAGTTTTCAGGAGGATTGGTAAGATGGCCTATGAGTTGGAGTTGCCTAATGATATGAATATGGTTCATCTGGTCTTCCTTGTCTCTATGTTGAGGAAGTGTGTGGGTGACCCAAGTGCTATTGTACCTCTTTATGTTGTGGGTTTTGTTGAAGACAATTTGACTTACGAAGAGGTCCCCATAGAAATTTAGGATAGACAAGTAAAAAGGTTGAGGAAGAAGGATGTTGCTTCTATCAAGGTTCTTTGGAGAAACCAACAAGTTGAGAGTGCTTCATGGAAAGCCGAGGCGGACATGCAAAATCGAAACCCCTATATTCCATTCCACTGAAGCCTAAGGTACTAATTCAAGTCCCTTATATGGTTTCAAGTCTTATGTATCAGCTCTTATGTCATTTGCATGCATTCATGTTTATGCTGACAAGTTCATGGTGATTTTGACGCTTATGTTGAGATTTTTGAAAATGGTGTTTAAGTGCATTGTTGCATTCTTGTTGAGGCTGATTCCTTCATCATCCCTCTTCTTATGTATGCTTCTTTGACATTCGAGGATGAATGTTCCCAAGGGGGAGATATTGAAATGCCCTAAAAAGTGCCCGAAAATGTGCCTTGGAAATGCCATAATCGTAATTTCCTTATATCTCATAATCCGTGCATGATATCAAAAATCTAACTTTATATTCTGATCGGGGGATGAATGGAGTGAAAAATGGGTTTAACCCCAATTTTAGAGCAATCGTAGCAAAATTTGATTTTCCCAAGTTTGCACAAAACAGTGGCAGTCAGCGTTGGCTCCGCGATGCGAAGCCATCGCGAAGTAATGTATTTTGTCGCCAGTTTTCTTGTCTCGGTCCAAGGCCTTGGAGTCTTGGACATAAGCCTTTCTATTCGTAAAAACACCTATACATAGTCATTTTTCAACCTCATATCATTCAAGACATTTCCTAAAACCCTTTCAAGCACTTAGCCAAATATTTCACCCCATTTTAAGTGTCCTAAACTCACCCTCGGATCATAAGGAATTCATTCAAGCTTAACTTCAAGTGTCAAAACTCACTTCCGGATCTTAAAGAATTCATTCAAGCTTCAAGTTCTCATTCAAATCTTCAGCAAGGAAATCTCCAAAGTTAAGGTATGTGAGTTTCAACCATTGGATCCTTTCTCTCATGGTGCCCAACCTTCTTTTGCCATGTAAATTGCATGTTTTCAAATTGATTATTTATGGGTATCTTCTATTATGAAATTTGAATATAAACTATGTTGCAGTTTCATAAAATGTGATTTTTAAGCATGTTTTCAGCTATGAATCAATGATCTATTATGAGATTTGATGAAGGGTTTCAATGTATATTGCATGATGGTGTTATCAAGTGTTGGTGGGTTGATTTATATTAAGTTTTCTTACATGATGTTATTGTTGAATTGCATGATTTTGGACTACACACCCACCAAGTGTTTGATAAAATGTCCGGTTTAGGGTTTTTGAGTTATTAATGATCTATTGCATGGCCTATGAGTCAAGTGAACTTATGATGATGAAAGTAATATATTTATGTGTTGACTTCATGAAAAGTACCTATAGTGTTGCAAGTTGACCACACCTTATTGAGGGGGTGCTATGCCTCAACCACTATGATAGAGGGTGCTATGTCCATCTACTAGTTATAGGATATATACCTTGACCACTATGATCGAGAGTGCTATATCAGTTACTAGTAAAGGGGTATATACTTTGACCACTATGATGGACGGGGTG
>JAOTQR010077792.1:0-11858 GCA_025774065.1 Solanum ossicruentum | reverse complement strand
CTCACTGTATGCCAACCTTCCATGTCTTTTCCTGGACTTTCTGTTGTCACTTTCCCCTCTACCATGCCCTATTGTAATGTATCAACCTTGTCCTGGACTTTGTCTTTCTTTCCTGCTTGTTTCCACTCCTTTCTTGATCCTTGTCCCTGACCTTTTCTAATGGGTGGCATAGGTGGATTATCTTGGCATGAATGACCTATTTGCAAGCATTTTTGACAGAATATGGGCTTCCATTCATACAAGATTTGTTGCTCATAGATCTTTCCTTTTGGATTCTGGAGCTTGACTATTTTTTTTAGGACTTTAGTTATATCCATTTCAATCAGTATTCTAGCAAATGAGATCATGCTAGTGTGTGTACTACATTCATCAGCATACAAGGGATTCCAAGGCTACTCCTAATTTTGCTAAGAACTACAACAATTGAGGGGAAGGTTAGGTAGTTTTACCCATAAGGAAATGGTAGTGAGAATTTCCTCCTTAAAATTGAACTCTAGATTCCATGGTCATGATGACAGGTCGTTTAAACATATGATGGGGACCTGAGCACAATACTTTATCTCGTTTCTCCTCGTTTACAAATCTGATAACAAAATACCCATCCTGAATGATACAACACCACAGGTTTAACCGAAAATTTTCCTTTACTAGCTATAAACCTTTTCATTGCTCCTATGGTTGGTGTTGCACCTACCACATACAAGACTATCGATGGTTTTCATTTTGTGTCTTCTTTACCAATGTCTTCAGGTAGTATTTCCACGACTTTTTCTCCCTCTATTATAGTTGGGGCAATGTAAGTAAGATCTATACCTCGAGTTGTCAGACGATTTGTAGCAAATAGATTAGTCCAAAGCTTCTCAGGTGCTTTCTCTAGCTGCTTCTGCATGGTTCCTGAGCTGGATCTACCTCCATTATTTGTTATTGTTCCATTGGTTTCTTGTAGGTAACTTTGTGTGCTTCCTTCTACATCTTTATGGCTCAATAGTTTTGGCAAATCCTCATTCACTTTGGCTTTCCCCTCCCTCGTATGCGTTCCTGTTTTTGGAGTCATTGGTTCCTTCTCCGGTAAGCTAGATCTAGTTTCAGATCTCTGTTCCTTCAGCTGGTTAGTTGCTATATTTTAATTAGAACAGAGTCCTTGTAATATTTCTACCTCCTGCTACTTGTGTGCTAGCTTGCGTGGCCTTCCTCCCCCCTGTTTGGCGAGGTGGCAGGGTAGTGCACACTAACGTGCATCGAGAGAAAAAGAGAGAGAGCTATCAATTGTATGAATACACAATACATGCAATTTATTTATATAACTTGATACGCATGGATACAATATCCATATATTACATATATAACCAATAATTATTTGAACATTATGTATGCATGTTTATATATCATTTATATGATAATGATGTATATCTATATACTACTTATACAATGTTGAAATATTACATATACACTACATAAATATTTATACAAATATCAATATATTACATATACACTACATAAGTATTTATACATCATTTATACATATTCATAAACCATATATACAATATTCATAAATGTTTATACTCTATATATACAATATTAATATATCATATTAAAAGTATAAAGACCCTTAGAAATGTTGTTTGAACTTTTTGTCCTTCATTAAAAAATTGTGTTTTAAAAAAAATCGTCTTTTCACTATTTTTATTCAATTTATTAATAAATTTTATTAAGTTAATGTAAATTTTCTTTCTTATCTTTGTTTAGGAATCTGTACTTGGAGAGGAGTATCCGAACCTAATAAAAAAAATTACTTAATTTATTTAGACAATGATTCTTAAATTAGCATAGAAAAAGTTATTTAGTATAAGGGTATTATAAAACGGTAAAAAAGAAACCTCCTTTTAGTCTAATTTCATATTTTAATTGACTATTTTGGTAGATAGATTCTTTTTTTTTGGGGGGGGAGGGGGAGGAGGGGAGTGGGGAAGTTAAAAAAAACTACATTATGAATTTTGAAAAATTTACCTAATAATTGGGCTCCAAAATCTGGATAACTTGTTTTTGAATAAAATTGTACTATTTTTCACATCATATATTTGAGCAACACTAGATTTTGAAAATAATGGAAAGATTTAATATGATTTTAATTTAGATTTCATTTATTTCTATTAAATCTAAGACGTTTGAATCTGAATATTAAGATGTAAGATTTAGAGGTCTTAATATATATACATATATATAAAAAGATATTGCATTAAGATTTGATTACCAAATAGTTAAAGACTTTTCATTTTCTAAACAAATGAATATATCAAATTTGTCCATATTATGTTAATAAAATATTATGACATGCAATTGATGATGGTGATGGCTAACAATGGTAATTGTGTGTGTCGATTTAGAATAGTATTATAATGGTGGTTGAAGGTAGTATTTTATAATATAGTGACTTGACAATAGTGATTAACTACAGTTGTTGGTGGTGGCAGTTGATATAGTAGTGAGATGATTAGTGAATGTAATAATGTATAGTGGTGATAATTGCAAATAATGACTAATAGTGATCAGTTGATTTTGGTGATGGTGATGGTGATTATGGCTGATGGGTGGTGGTGATTGATGATGTGATAGTTGTAGGTGGTGGCTGAACGTAGATAGAGTAACAGTGAAATGTTATCTTTGTAAAAAAAATTAAATTGACATCTTAATGATAATAAGACTTTATTATAGATTTTAATAATTTAGACTATCCAAACCCATTAAAAGATTGTAAAATATATATAAAAAAAACACTTATCAATTCAGATCTTAAAAACAAACATACTAAATGACTTACATTTAAATAATTAAAATTATTAAGTACAAATAAATGAGACTTTAGTATCAAAAGACGATTCAAAATAATGAAAGATAAGTAGGTGTCATGTCATTCACTTGAAATTAATTGAAAATAACAAGTAAATTCTAATTTTATTAATTTGCTATAAGTTGTCTTAGATTATTATGCTCGTATATCATATAGTTTGGTTTTTCTTTAAAAAATATTTTGTGTATCAATATCAATATAATTTTTTATTTTGATATCATTGAAAAAATTTTGGGGAAAAGTTAATAAATTAGACCTATTAAGTAAAAGACCTTCTCTATCTTAATTACCCGAATTGGACCTTAGTCCAAAATAATTACATTTCTGGACCATCTCTTGAATAGTCCATTTATCCACTCATACAGCCCATTAATTAGTTGAGGCCCAAATTCAGCCTCTTTTACACTTGGACAAATTCATGTGTGCATTAGAAGTGGCCCAATCCAAATGTCTCTTTTCACGTGAGTATTTTTTCGCATTTGTACAGTTTCTTTCCCAAAATATCGGGTCTTTTGAAAATTCAATTAAGTTCTATTGGTACGCCTCATAAAATAAACTTCATTACTGGGCATATACATTTCTTTACTTTTTCTTAGATTGTTGAAGTATTTTTTTCATATATGCTGTTATGATTACAAATTTTGAAGTTTTTTTTTTTTGAAATTCTTGATGCAATAGTTCATATTTTTTGTTGTTGATTTTGTTCTACGGGTCTTAAATGCATTGCAACTCGTTGATAGGGGCATGACACATTTACTAATTCTTTGTATATTGATGATGTAGTTGAAGTTGAAGCAGGGTCAGTTGCTTCAGATATGTGGAGTGGTCCGAATTTTAATTTGATTGGGTGTGATTCACAATCTTTTGATGCTTCTAGTGCGAACCCGAAAGTTGGGGAAAATGTTGAGGGTGAACGTTGGAATCCACCTGATGTTGGTTGTAGGGTTAGATAAGGATGATCTTAAAGGAAAATGAAAAGTTGGTGAAATTGGAAAAAATCCTCTGGAAATAATGAAACCCTTACTAGGAAAAGCAATGTTGCAACTGGATCTGCTAATCCTGTGGATGAATCAGTCCCCTATCATGATAGTGGAACTCAAAGTGTTGTCCCTACGTCTCAAGGGAATTTTGTTGATAGAAAAAATTTGCATGTAAGTTTTTGTTTTAATTATGTGTGTTTTTTTATTATTCTTTGTTTGGATCTTGTGTTTTGCAAAATATATGTATGTGAAGCATATTAAAAATCTTAATGATACTTAGGGAGTTTATATATCACTGGATAATGATTATTTATGTATGTATATGCAAGGCCTTAATGATGTTAACATGTATATGTAGTATGTTAAAGAACTTAATGATACTTGGGGAGTTAGCATATGATCTGAGAGTATCATTGGATAGTGAGTACTTTTGTGAAGTTGTGACTACATTTGCCACAAAATTTGCGTCTCTAAGAGTGCGTTTGCACCTGAAAACCCTGCAACTGATTGATTTAGTGATGCAACCTGTTAAGCCTTTCACTAATATCCCAAGGAGGGCTGGTTTGGTGTTGAATAATTCATTTGTACAATAGTTGAGAATCAACCTCCAAAATAACTTTATGGAATCCCAAATGAAGGTATCAATACCAAATAGTGCAGTCTCCGTTTCAGCTTTATTGTTTGATCCTTCATGTAATGGAGAAGCATAAGCTTTATCCTATACCAGTGCATAGTTTCATTTGAGTTGTATTTCATATACAGTATTTGCTGCCTTACATACTCAGTACATTATCTCGTACTAACGTCCCTCACGGGGACCTGCATTTATGCTGCAGGTACAGGTGCTAGTAGATCTCCCCAGTAGAGTACAGGACATTCAGCTGTTGTTATCAAGCTCCGGTTGTTCCGGAGCTTTGTGTGTCTTTAGAACTTATATGTTTGCATTATATGGTAAATTCAGACGGGACTTGTCCCGAACATTAGAAGATATTTTCTCTTAACTAGAGACTTTGTAGACTATGTAAATTAATGTGTGGTCATGTCTCGTACTTTAGACACTGTGGCCCAATGGCCTAGCTATACGCATCTCCTTTTAACTTGTTATTACCATTTATTTTCTTAGAAGCATGCCAAACATAGAATTTTCTTATACACACACACACACACAAAACACATAGATATAAGTTGGTTCTCCCGAGCCTTATCGACAACCGGTGCCAATTCTCCCTAATGGGACTTTGGGGTGTGACATAGCAATTGTTCAATCCTACCCAAACAAGTCAGCGTTAACTCAAATGGGGATAATAGATATAACGCGGAAGCATTTTAACTGAAATAAATAACTAAAACTGAGAATTTCCATGAACTTATATCCCACCCAAGGATTGTTGTCACGCGCACAAGCCACTAGAAATACAGAAAATCAAGAAATACAAGTTCAAACTGTCCTCCTTCTCAAATAGAACAAGTACAGAAGAAATAGGAATAAGAGAGTCAGCCAAATGACAATAGCTACCTCTCTATGTCTCCTGAGACTCCTCGACGCTTTAGGGGATTTTTATTCACAGCCCGGGTTCACCACATACACAAGTGTAGAAGCAAGGAGTGAGTACCAAAATACCACAAAATACTTAGCAAGGGATAATCCATAACACTTAATAGGTTGCAACAGCAAGAACAAGTACACAATCAATCAACGATATCAATAACACATGAGGACTCATGCCTCCATATCACACTTCTTTTGGGAGATGGGCTCTTTGACATTGAGTATATTAAGTTATTTTAATATGTTTGTCTTCATTATTATCGTGCCGGAACATGGCACTCGATCCAATATATGTGTCAGAATGTGACACCCGATCCAATATATATGTGTCAGAACGTGACACCCGATCCAATGTATATGTGTCAGAACGTGATACCCGATCCAATATATGTGTCGAAATGTGACACCCGATCCAATATATATGTGTCGGAACGTGACACTCGATCCAATATATGTGTCGGAACGTGACACTCGATCCAATATATGTGTCGGAATGTGATACCAGATCAAATACATGTGTCAGAACGTGACACCCGATCCAATATATATGTGTCAGAATGTTACACCCGATCCAATATATGTGTCGAAACGTGACACCCGATCCAATATATGTAATTCATTATTCATTATCATTACTTCTCATTTCATTATCAACGTTTCATCAAGCCTTCTTTATTCAAGACATCACTTTTAGAGTTCAAGTTCAAGATTATAAATGGGCTTCATGGTCTTGGGGTTGCAGACCAATCACAACAATATATTAGTCAACCAAATCACAACAATATATTAGTCAACCAAATCACAACAATTAGGTATCACTTTGACATCAACAACAAATAATCACTATTTCACACCTATATTATATCTCTATCATTAATTCACAAGTCAATTATGAGCATAGGATAGCTACCCAATTCAAAATATTTCAATTAAGGCCTACATAAACCATTCTCAACACCTCACCCAAGAAGTACAAGATTTTATACATACTTAATAAAGGTTAAGAAATCCACTTGTCTTAGATAAAGACAATCAATTAAGCACTTGAGCCTTCTCCTTCTGAATGGAATCCGAAACACCACGATCTAATCCAATAAGAATTCAAAATAAGATTTCAAACTAATTATACCCAAATCTATAGTCAAGTTTTAAATATCAATTCCAGGGTTAAGTCTTTATTCCTCCAAATATTATAATTCTAACGATATTAATATAATACCCCATACTTATTATTTAATTACCTATATTCCAATATATCATCGTTTAAATAAAATTACAAAATATTCTCATAATATATTACTTAAAAGTATACGAAAATAAACTCATTTTTTTATAAAGCATCTTTTTATAAAAGATTTAGAAAATAGAAGCACTTACAAGAATACAATTGCCGAAACTCTATGCAATAAAACACATCCCTTCCGCTAATCACGTGCTATAAAATAAATTTAGAATTTAACTAAAACAAATTTAGGGAGGAATAATAATAATGGGGAATTAGTAGAAGAGAAGAAAGGAGAGGATGTATTGTCTTGTGAAAGTATGATTATATATGTATATTTTCCCTTATTGACAAGGCTTTATATAGCAAGGAAAAGGGGTGTTTTTCCTTTCCACTTTAAAGTGGAGCTTTTAGTGTTGGCCATAAGAAAACTTTAGACAAGACAAGGTGGAAGCATTATCACCCAACTTGCTCTAATAATAAAACATTATACATGTGAGTGGGGTAGACTCTTGACATTAAAGAAAAGCTTTACACCAAACAAAGTGGAAGCATTATCACTAACACAAAAAAAACAAATAATGGAGAAAGGGTTGTTACAATATTACTTCCTCTGTCTCAGATTATATAAACACTTTTCATTTTATACAGTTATTAAAAAACCATTAATGCACTAGTAAATTTTACTATTTCATCCTTTATTTATATCAATGTACATTAAATTTAATTAGAAAAAAATTATTCATATATTAATTAATGATAGGCTAAAATGAAAAAAATAATTAATAAAAATACGATATAAATATTTGTACAAAGATGCTCATATTATATATATAATAGTATGAATTTAGATGCCTGGTACTTGGTAGAACGTCTTCTGGGGGCAAGGAAAGGTCGAAATAATAGGTCAAACAATTATTTGAATTTGTAGTACACACAATGTCGTCATTTTTGTTCACCCATCGCTGTCATATATAGCCCCACCCTCCATTTTTTGCTCACATTACCAAATCATCTAACAATAATCCCCTTTTACCGTTGTCTCATTAATTTGATGACCTGGAAATAATTCAACTGTCATTTTTCTCCTCCTTTTAAATATGTCAGTCATTTTTAGTTTTTAGAATAAATATTTTTTTATATATATTTAGATGTATTTTCTTAAAAATTGATATGATACATTTAAGATCTCAAAATTTATGATACATTAAGTATGTTAGATATTTTTTAAATTTCAATATTTAATTTTCTTTTTATATATTTTTAATGTTTGTGCATATTCAAATTAAGACACGCCAAATGTTGGTTGGTAAAAACTTTTGTATGTATTGGGGATTTACATCAAAGACAATATACATGTATGTCCTATGTTTGAAATTTTAAGGTACCTTTTGGCTATAAATATATTTGGCAATTCATATTTGATCATATAATTTGTCATTACTCACCAAATATTCTATGTTCTCAAGTTTTTAGATCAAATTCCAAGTTTTTAAAAATTACACTAAAACACTTATCATCTATTAATCTCGATTAATATCTATCCACAAGCAATTGCTTCATTAAAAAAGAACAATTTGTTTTTAGTGGTTTATAATATCTAGAATCACTGATAAATTTGAGTCTCCCATTAGTATACTGTTCTTGCACCTATTATTGTTTTTGTTGTTGTTTGATGTCATAAATTATGTTGTAAGATTATTTTTTAATGGAACGTGTTAATTATAAAATGATAATACAAATTTATGGATAATTCTAGCAATTTTTAGAACTTATGTATATATAAATCATATTTAAAAAAATAAATAAAATGTTTCTCCTAAAATCTATGGCCAAACATATGGTAAAACCTCACCAAAAAATGACTTGCCAAAATATTTAGGAATTTATGATGAAACGCTAGCTAAATATAGATCCTTTCTTTAATCATGATGAATTAACATATGTTTTTACTTTATTAAATCACTTATTTCTTTAATCATGATGAATTAACATATGTTTTTACTTTATTAAATCACTTAATTATAATAAGTTGCATTCACTTGATGTAAGTATCCGATGTAAGTAAGTTTTTAGCATAAAAATACTACTACATGGTGGTTATTAGTTACTATTTCTTTTATTTTTAATAATAACTATAACATGTTGTTGAATACAAACATATTTTTAAAAATAAAAAATAGGGATAGGGAAGGATAAATGGAAAAGGAGATTATACTGTTGGAATTCAATTTTGACCAATAAGATAAAAATTTAAATAATCAATCAACTGAATTATCAAAATTTTTTAATACAACACATTTAACATTTAGATAATCGAAAAATGCTAACAAAATATTAACCTTAAATTATACTCAAAATAAATTTTCACTTGTTCTTCTATCTTCAATTTCTTTCATTTTTTTCAAAAACAATTACAAGATTTGCTAAAGGGGTCATCATAATAAAAAAGGATGGGTAGGGGTTAGGGGTGTGCAAAAATTGAATCGACTAATAAATTGAATCGATAAAAACGTTATTGGTTTATTTTTATTGGGTTATTAGGTTATCGGGTTTTTAATAGTTTTGAAAAAAAAAAGATTATTGGGTTATTGGTTCGATATCGATTTTTACTATTGAGTTAATGGTAAACTGATAACCCAATAAGATCATAATAATTTACTTTTTTTACTCCTTTGTAAATATTAAATATTAGTAATTCAATAGTAATAGGACACTATAACAATACTTTACATATTTTAATCTTTATAGTAATTAAGTGATTAGTTATCCACTTTAGTATTTTAGTTTGTAATTAACAAACTGTAGCTTTTGCAAGTTTGTAAATATAGTTTTCGTGCTTTACATGCTTTTTATTAATGCAAATTCTTATTATTATTCTTATCGGGTAGACTGAAAATCAAACCATTAAGGACTTAAAATCGATAAGTCGAAAATTGATAAAAATTATTTTATTGGTTTAATATATTTAAAAATTGAAAATTAATAAATCGAATCGATAATATATAAAATCAAATTGAATCGATCGATCCACACCCCTAGTAGGAGGTGGTTGTGGTGGTTATATTAGTTTTTTCAACTAATTTTTTTGTACTTCTGTGATTTTCCTTTCAATTTTGTTTACTTTCTTTTCAATAAGTATAACTAATCTTGTTATGATAGAAAATATTCTCTAATTTTAGTGACACCCGACAGTTCTCAAAGTCACGCAAATCAAATAATGATAACTAACGAGATCTTTTAAAGAAATTTTGAACTTTAATCAATATCTAAAAAGTATTTATTAGTTCTATTTTCTTATAATAAATGATAACTATGTAAAATGATACTCTCTTTATCTCAAATTAATTGAATTTTAAAGATTTTTTAATGTTCAAAATAATTGAATTGTTCAAAATTCAAAAAAAAATGGTTGGAACTTTTTCCATATTTACCCATTCATTTATTGAAGGTTTATATTTTTTAGGAGATACATTACACTACATATTTATAATTTCACAAAGGGTAATAGTGAAAAGTATAATATAAATTTTATCTTTGAATGTTTTTCTTGATATATGTGCATTACCTTAGAAATTCAATTAATATGACACAGAAAAAGTACCAAATAGTCATTGAAGTGTCACAAATTAAAGCATAATTTACACCAAACGCTCACACACACAGATACACCCACATTTATAAATCCATGATACTTATATATTTATCTTTGCCTTTTTCCAAGTATGTAGTTAAGATATATGTTTGCAACAAATTTTAAAGTGATGAAAAATAAATTATAATCATAAATAAAATATGAAGAAACATAATTTTATTGATAACAATGTCAGTACAAATATGTTCCTCCTTTTATTCTTCTCTCATAAGATTTCTTCTCCGTGATTCGAGGTCGTTAGTGGTGTATCTCTCGAACATAGGATAATATATTTTGATCTTTATAGAATTTTTAAGATGTCTTTTCAAGGGAATACAGTACCCTTTAAATAGATATGAATTAGGATTTTAGGGTAGAGTAGCTTCCAAGAAATCCTAATTGAAATAGGACTCATCTTGTTGAGTCTTACAAAATTTCGATGTCTACAAATGCCCCTGCTTCAAGGCTTGTTAAAGTGTAAACTTGATGAAACTCTAAGACGAGGTTTGAAGTACTCGCGACTTTTAGCTTCAGATTTGATTTATAATAGAAGAAATGAAGGGCAGATTTGGTCCTACTGCGCATGCTAGTTTGCAACAAATTTTAAAGTGATGAAAAATAAATTACAATTATAAATAAAATATGAAGAAACGTAATTTTATTGATAACAATATGAGTACAAATCTGTTCCTCCCTTAATTCTTCTCTCATAAGATTTCTTCTCCATGATTCGAGGGTCATTAGTGACATATTTCTCGAACATAGGATAATATATTTTGATCTTTATGGGATTTTTAAGATGTCTTTTCAAGGAAATATAGCACCCTTTATATATGCATGAATTAGAGTTATAGGGTAGAGTAGCTTCCAATCCTTAATTGAAATAGGGCTATCTTGTTGAGTCTTATAAAATTTCGATGTCTACAATATAATTACATCACACACACACACACAAAAGATCGATGATGTATTTATATACAAATACAATAAATACATTATGTGGACACTGAATAACATTGGTGTACTCTCAAAATCAATCTGTAACTATGTTCGAGTACATTGAGTATATCAATGCATTTTTTATATTGAATATATAGAACAAATATTAGATATGCTAGATTTTAACTTTGAATGCACTAGAAAAATTGATATGCATAGATATATCGGATATCGAATTCATTGATCCATGAAATGCAAAACACATATGAAGAGAAGTAGAGGGGCTAGAAAGGGAGAAAGGCAATTGAACGAAAACACAAGAGAGGAAAGAGGATAAAGGATACCGTTATTCACTGGATATAGTATATCTAAAAGTGAAAATATTAAATTTAGATGCGACTTGAATAAAATATACAATTATTGAAACTATAATCACATTGATTAATCAATGTATATATTATGTGCTTTATGAAAGTAGCCCTCATAAATTTTAGAAGACACAGTAAGACATTTAAATTATGTAGGGATGAGATTTATTTCTTTATTGAGCCAGCCAAACATAATCATTATTGATCATTTTCAAGAACTTAACTTTTCACTTAATATTTATTTATGTCAATAAAAATGCTGAAAAAGAAAGAGGTGTTCCAAGATTAGTTATTAATTATAAACCTCTTAATAAAGTT
>JAOTQR010077791.1:0-11860 GCA_025774065.1 Solanum ossicruentum | reverse complement strand
TTTTGCTTTATTCCATCATACTCCAAGGCCAAAAAATAGTCAATCTTTGGCTCCATCCGAGATTGATGGAAATAAAACACAATCAATCATAACTTTTCAATTACATTTTGTGGGCAAGTCTTCTTGTTATGACCTGTTGAAGCACACTTACTGCAGGTAACATCAACACAATTTGCAAAGCAATAGTACCAATCAATCCCTAGAATCCACTTGTTGTATCATAACTTACACTTTGACTTTGTAATCCACATATCTACCTGTGTTTGATTATTAAAGATTTTAAATTCGTTACTGTTTGTAAAAGGTAATAACAAATGAAAATCAAAGGTGACACCAAATTATTATTAAAAAAAATACATATACCAACTTCACCAATCTTCAATTAAGCCAGATCACCCATTTTAATACCAAACTCACACAAAAAATCGGACAACATATATAATGTTACCAAAATTTTTTCTCAAAAATTGCTCTTAATAATTTTTTTTTCAATATTTTCACCAAAATTCATAAAATTAATTACATAGATATACTGATTTTAGCATTTTTACCATCACTATTACCAATGAGAGAATAAAATTAAAAATTTATCATCAAATATTCAATTATACCAATATTATTATCACGCAAACAATAAAATTTGCCACTAAGCATTCACCCAAAAAAAAAAATTAACAAACTATATAATGGTTTCAACAATTTTACAACACTATTACCAATCAGATTTAAAACAAAATCAAACTTCGCCACAAAAAAATCACTTACACATTGTTTTCAACAATTATACCCACTATATTACTAAAAAAATTACATTGGCATCAAAAATCAACCAATATTATTATCAATCAAATATAAAAATTAAGCTTTGCCATCAAATATTCCCAAACAAAAAAAAGTAAAATTATATCAACATATATGATTTCATCAACCACTATATCAACACTATTATTAGTCTAAAAATTAACATTGCTATCAATAAATTAACCAACACATTGTCAATATATATTGATATCAATATCTACACCATCACCATAATCATAACCATAACCAACATAATCACCAACATTTCATGCAAAATATTTTCACCAAAAACAAAATTTGCCACAAATCACTTGCCAAAAAAATAACAAGACATATGTTTATTTCAACAATTTCACAATACTATTATCAATCAAATAAAATAATCAAACTTTGTCACCAAATATTTTAAAATAAAAAATTACAAATTTGCGAACATGCATGTTCTTGTCAACACCTATATCAACACTATCACCAGTCAAAAAACCAACATTGTCATCGCCAAATCAACCAAAACAATCTTAACTTATATATTGATATCAACGTCTACACCAACACTATAACCAACCGAATCACCAACATTGCATACAAAATGTTGACACCCAATTTTGATTTCCACATTATAAATTAATTATCGAGCTTCTTCAATTTTTAACAATGTGAAATAAGTATTTTCAAAAAATATATATATTTTAAGTTATTTCATATACTTTGTACGTATGTAATTACGTACTTTTTTCATAATTATTCAAAAAAATATATTCCTGTTTATTTTTACAAATTATTTTTGAAATTTACTAGATAACAATTGAGTTAATTATTTTATTTAGTTAATTTTAAATAAGCTCATTAATTGATCTAATTTAATTTATCGTGCATTTCAAAAATCAAACCCATGTCCCGACCCCACATGTTTCCTCTTTTTCTTTAACTTTTTCTTTTTCTTTTTCAAGTGGGATCCATGAGTCTCTCCTTTTTCATTTTCTTCCTCACCAAAACCACCCTCACACATGCTCTCTCATCTTTCTTGAAGAAAAAAAAAAGAAAACAAAAACACACACACACAGGAGGAGCTCGAGAAAATTTCTCAATGGATCCAAGAAGGCACCAACGTTTAAATATCAAATCCATGTTTTCCACCCAATTTTCTATAAATACCTCCTCTTGAATCTGTAGGGGGGGGGAGGAGGGTTTGGTTGGCTTCCTCCATTTTTTTTCCTTTTGCCTAGTTTTAAAATTTAGATTAACAAACCAGAAACTGAGTTTCATTCTTCTATTTTGTCAAGCTCGTGGTAGGAAATCGATTTTCCATCTCGTCTTGTCCTGTTCGCTGCCTCCAAAAAGGTAATACTTTTAGTCTTGTTCCTCTGCGATCTGTTACGATTTGAGTGTTAATCCTACCTTAGCTGAAATTGTTGTGCTTTGATGGATTGACACTATGCTTTCTCCAACAAGTTTGAATGAGAGATCACGTTAAAGTTGCAATTGAGGCAGATATTTGAGGTTTTCTCAAAAAATCATTTGGAAATTATAAAAAAATTAAGACTCCCTCTGTATTCTAAACTGGGGTTGAATTTTTGAGGAAGACGCTCAAAAATTCCATCAAGCTTGCACTTCAAGACGAATCCAGCATGCAAATCAAATAGCAAAAAAACATCAAGAGGGCAAAGCAAAACCAACATGGATCAATCTCTCAAAACTAATTATTTTTCTTTGGGTGCAGGAACTAAAGTTGCAAAGGTATCGTTGGACCCACAATGACCCTATAAGATAATTTGGCACAATAGCCAAGATTGCAATATTTCATCCAGACTAATACAAGTTGGACAACTCCAGAGCCGTCACTTAATTTTTTTTAATGAAATTAAGAAAATTTAAAATAATTTGAAGACTCTAACAGAAAAAGTCCTAAAATTTAAAAGAAATAGGTAAGGGTTCTTATTACTATTTTAAGAAGGTATTAGAACTTAAAATAGCCGCTAACACGCAGTTATCCGATGATTTAAAAATTATTTGACTAACTTTTGAAAAGATCATTGTTTAAAATAAAACTTAGAAAAATTTAAGTAAACACTTTCACAACCTATTTTAAGTATTGAAAATTTTTAGAAATGTATTCTTCAAATTAAAAATCACAAAATCAATTTTTTTTACCAACACAGATGGTTTGACTTTTGAAAAATTTAATTTAGTCAAACAAAATAATAAATTTAGTGTTAGAAAATACAAAAAATAACATTAATATAAAAGAGATGAAATTAATTTGTTGGACTTGACATTCCCAAAATAAATATCAAACTACTTGGGCCTACTTTAGCCCATTTCTGTTGCAATTGTGGGCTCTTAAGCCCCCTTTTCCGTGTATATATCAGCAATGTGTGTATATATTGTATATCAGTATATATATTCTCTCTTTCACTGTATATCAACATATATATCCAACATTCCAACCATCATGAACCAGTACTGCTAAAGACTCAATATTTTTGCCTATTTTTAATATCACGTCACTGTATTCATGATGTATATTAGTGTATACACTACTGTTTCAACGCCCAAAATCTATAACACAGCTTCTCTATCATGCAAAATGACCCGAGGCCAACCCTAGATACAAGGACGAGTCCAACATGGACTCGGATTGACATCACCATAACCAAAAAAAGGAAACAAATTAATATTGTGTCATTATTTCTGGTAACTGATATCAACAACAGTCAAGAAACAAGGCAGCAAACATAATTTCCAGTAATTATTATCTACAGCAGTCAAGAAACAAGAGGGATAAGGGTTAAAAAATTCAATAAACAAGATTCATATAACTCGATAATATTCAAATCATATCTTTGCTAAGCATATTTTCCAGTGATAAACAAGAGAATGAGAGAATTCAAAGCCAACTAAACACAACAAGAATCAAAGAAAAATGCTAACGAAACATTGCCTAATGACTAGAGAATGACTCTATAACTTTAGGAATCTTAATGACCATCCACAGTATCAACCCATCAAAGCACAATAATTTAGCTAAGGTAGGATTAACACTCATATCTTAACAGAAGCAGAGGAACAAAACTAAAAGAATTACCTTTTTGGGGGCAGCGAACAGGACAAGATGAGATGGAAAAACGATTTTCTACCACAAGATTGACAAAATAGAAGAATGAAACTCAGTTTCTGGTTTGTTAATCTGAGTTCTGGAACTAGGCAAAAGAAAAAAACTTGGAGGAAGCCGACCAAATCCCCCTCCCCCTCCTCTTTTTTACAGATTCAAGAGGGCGTATTTATATAAAATTAGGGTTGAAAATTGGAGGGAAAACTTGGATTTGAAATTTGAATATTGGTGCCTTCTTGGAGCCGTTGAGGAATTTTCTCGATCCCCTCCTCTGTGTGTGTTTTCTTGTTTTCTTTTTTTTTTTTCTTCAAGAAAGATGAGAGAGCATGTGTGAGGAGTGGTTTTGGTGAGGAAGAAAATGAAAAAGGAGAAACACGTGGGTCCCATGTGAAAGAGTAAAGGAAAAAGTTAAAGAAAAAAGGAAAAAGAAAAAGGAAAAAGGGGAAACATCTAGGGTCGAGGCGTGTGTTTAAATTTTGAAATACACGATGAATTAAATTAGATTAATTAATGAACTTCTTGAAATTTAACCAAACGAAATAATTAACTCAATTGCTATTTAGTAAATTTTGAAAATAATTAGTAAAAATAAACAGGAATATAATTTATTTTTTGAATAATTACGAAAAAAAGTATGTAATTACATATGTACAAAGTAAATGAAATAACTTAAAATATATATATTTTTTGAAGATAATTATTTTACATTGTTAAAAATTGAAGAAGTACGATAATTAATTTATAATGTGGAGGGTCAAAATTGGGTGCTAGCAGCTGTCCCTCGTTTGGCTTGGGTCGATGAAAGAGACCCGAGGCAAAGGAAGTTGACGAATCCAATTTTGTCTGTCTACTCATTCATCGTATTAAAACATGTGAGTGATAAGAATTCTGAGAAATTATGGTCGAACCCTGGCGTCAGGTTTCACATATCTCAGGTTACATGAGAATTCATACTACTTGTAGTTCACGACGCTCAATTATAAAATTCAAAAGCTATTTCGGAGTCAAATTATGTAAAGACCGAAAAGCTCAGGAGTAGAATGAGAGGAGGTTGGAGTACAACTGAGTTTTCAAAGTTGAGTCTACCTACATATCCTTTGGTTTAGGAGTCTGGCTATTTGTAGTTCGACTCAATCAGTTGAAAAGAAAACCTTTTCTGCTAAGATAACCTGTGGTTTAGGAAGAGTGAAAAGTAATTTGAGTATGAAAAAAAGGCATGCAACATCTTAGTCATGAATGTGGTGCACTTCACATCCATAAGTAAGAACTTATATGGACATAATTTTCAAAGCTCTAGGTGCATTGTCACTAAGACTGGAAAGATTGCTTCCGGTGAGAGTCGAAATTATCCGGACGCAAAACTGAAACTGATGAATTCAAAGAAGTACCCACATGTCCTTTGATAGGGGTGTGGTTGTATTGTGGTGGAAGTCGCTCATCAGCTCGTGTTCGAAGAGTTTGACATCGATCTTTGGACTATGTCCCAATTCGCTGCTAAGAAAAAGTTTCACGTTATGCTGCATCCTACTTGATGACATCCACACCTGTGGTTTTTTTAAGAATTTATCCTCTTGGATGCTCTCGATAAAGACTGAGATAAAAGTTATTAGTGGTAAATGAAATGTAAATATGATTTGTACAAATCTGGTTTAACATGTCATATTGAAGAAAATGACGATCCAATAATAAATGTGTCAAGTTGAAGGCAAGTAACTCTCCAAAATTAATTAACTTGTCACATTGAAGACAGTGACGCTCCAATTTGTCACATTGAAGGCGAGTGAATCTCCAAAATAAATAACTTATCACACTGAAGGCAGTGACGCTGTAATTTGTCACATTGAAGGCGAGTGAATCTCCAAAATAAATAGCTTGTCACACTGAAGGCGATAACAGTCCAATTTGTCACGTTGAACATGAGTGACTCTCCATAAATAACTCGTCATACTGGAGGTAGTGACGCTCCAATTTGTCACGTTGAAGGCGAGTGACTCTCCAAATAAATAACTTGTCTCACTGAAGGCAGTGACGCTCCAATTTGTCACGTTTAAGGCGAGTGACTCTCAAAAATAAATAACTTGTCACACTGAAGACAGTGATGCTCCAATTTATCACGTTGAAGGCGAGTGACTCTAAAAAAATAAATAACTTGTCACACTGAAGGCAGTGACACTCCAATTTGTCACGTCGAAGGTGAGTGACTCTCCAAAAATAAATAACTTGTCACATTGAAGGCAGTGACGCTCCAATTCATCACGTCAAAAGCAAGTGGCTCTCCAAAATAAATAACTTGTCACACTGAGGGAAGTGACACTCCAATTTGTTACGTTGAAGGCGAGTGACACTCCAAAATAAATAACTTGTCATACTAAAGGCAGTGGCGCTCCAATGTGTCACATTGAAGGCAAGTGACTCTCCAAAATAAATTAACTTATCACACTGAAGGCAGTGACGCTCCAATTTATCACATTGAAGGCGAGTGACTCTCCAAAACAAATTAACTTGTTACACTAAAGGCAGTGACTCTCCAAAATAAATAATGATTTAATTTATATGGGTGAAGTCTGGTAATCTAGGCCACTGTGTCAAGCTATCTAACCTATAACATTAAGAAAATATGTTAAATCATAATGGGGTAATAAGAAGAAAATTAGGAAATGAATAGAGTAATAAATAAAGGTAGAAGTCATTTGGAGTTGTTCAGCTTATATTAGTCTGGATGAAATCTTGCAATCTTGGCCATTATGCCAAGTTATCTTATTTGTAACATTAAGAAAAATGTGTTATAAATCATAATAGAATAAGAAGAAGAAATTTTGAAAATTTTTGAAAAAAATTAATTTTCTCTTAAATTAATTAAGTTTCTAAACCAATTTTTTATTTCTTTAAAAAAGCCATTTTACGATTAAAACAAAACAAATCATCAGTTCTACCGTTTTTAAATTTTATTAACTAGACTGTTATATTTGATGTATGAAAGAAATTTTTTTTGCAGACTTCCTCAACATTTCTCTCAAAATAAAAAATCAATAAAAATATTATTAACTATTTAAGATAATGCATACTCAATTTACTGTGCATATTCTATTTATTGATACTTTTTTTTACATTAAATTTGCTCTACATACAATTATTACTTTGTTCATTCCTTTGTAAATGTCAAAAGCATTAAATGAGTATTCCTTAAAAATCTACAAAAATATTTGTGAAAATTCAACACACTCATACAAGACATACAGTACATCCACCAACCCAACACATTTTATGTTACTTATAGCAAAACAAATTATAGAAAGTTATTTAAAAAAAAAAAGATGAATAAACCTGTTCTACCCCTTCAACCTTCATGGTGAATCAAAATAGAGTCCTTTTCCATAGCTAACATCAAAATAAAGACATTTTTCATAGAAGATTTTAATGTATTTCCGCAATAATGAGAAGTATTAAATGAACTAGACACACATAAGAGAAGTAATGTAATTGTTTTTTGATTTTTTATTCGCTGGTCTTCCATCTAATTGGTTATTTCACTTAATAAAAGTTTGTAAAGTATATGTACACTGTGACATCCCACACCTTACAATACTAGTACAATTCAAATGAAACATAACATGGTTTAGTCGAATTAGCGTTGATTTTTAGAAGTGCTTGAATCTAGTGTTAATGGGCTATATGTGCGTCTAACGCTTAAGAGGGTCGAGCAGATACATATTTTGTATTGAATTGAGGAGATTATGACCTTAAATGAAGTGAGAGAATTGAGGTGCTTGTGGGACTTAATAAGCTAGCAGGTGAGTCACCTACTTGCTTAGCTTAAATTTGCTAGCTAAACCGAGACGAGGATCGACATCGAATTTGTCCAAGTTCAATTAGGAATAAAGTCTGTATTAAGGGTGTGACTTTGACCCATGTTTTAGCATCATAAATGGGATACATTTTTAGCCCAAGAAGTAAAACAAAAAGGGCCCAAAGACATCACAACACACTTAACAAATGGGCCCAAACTAAGTGAAAGGAAAGTTGAAAAATAGGCAGCCTAAGCTCATCAACTTGGAGACCCATTTAGGCCCAAGTATAAGCGCCAAGCTGCTGCATAAGGAGCTTATTAATATGTGGTTTAAGATGGTCAAAACGTCAAGAGTGAGGTGGCCAAGCTAGGCCTTTAAAAAGGGATAAAAACTAGCACACAAATTCATTTCAATTTAGACAAGATAAAATCTGCCTTCTTGATATTTGTTTGCTCTCGTTTAAAGGGGTGAAAGACAAGCTTGACAACCTTACAAGGGTCCCTACAGAAGCCCTAAACCTTGATTTTGAAGGTAAGTAAATTTACTTATGCACCTAGTATGGTTTGTTTATCAAAACCAAAGAAACAAGTTAATAACACATATGCTAGAAATTCCGGACAGCTTGTATGCTAAGGATTCTTGTGCACTTTTCTTGTCAACTAAGAGGTTTTTCTCTTGTTGGTTGGATTTGTTATGAAGTAATATTTATGTATTTAACAAAGGTTGTTCTTGTAGTAATGTAAAAAGGTGGATTAACCATTTTTACAGTCCACAAAAGTGAGTCCTTATATGATATCGCAATTGTGTGCTTAGTATGAACTTGTGGACTGTTGGATAGAAGGCTATTGCCTCACGCCCTTAATGAATGATTTGTTACTGTTCTGAGACTGGTTCAAGGCTGTTTGTATGTGTAAATATTGCTGGAACAGTTTGGTTAGTTCAAGGCTATTTATATGTGTAAATGTTGTTGGAACAGTTTGGTTAGAGTTGGAATAGGTTTGGAGTTATCAACGTCGAAATGTAGCGAAGGAAGATAACATTATGCTGTCCATTTTTAGGTTGTTTAGAATTGTTATGTGTTGTGCTTTGTGGGCTGTTATAAGACTGTTATGGCATTAAAACAGGATGGACATGATGTGTACATGTGAATGTGTGTTATAAAAACACGATTACGGGGCGAAAAGGTTGAAAGAACACACTCAGGTTTATAAATACCCGCTTGATGTCCGTGTATTGTTTTCTTATGTGATTGGGCTGCCAAGGTGTATCTATTGGCTATTGATGCTAGTTTTATCACCTACTATGTTGTAGATGAGTATTTGGAGGAAGAAAAGGTTATCTCGAGGTGGTAACAAGGTCATACAACGAGGTATGTAAAGTTATTTGATTTTGTATCATTTGGCATGAAACATAGATCTCTCCTTAGTACATAAAGGAGCTTGCCAGCTCCGACACAACTATTAATCGTGTCTCCATTCTTTGACATGTTCACATACTTCCAAACATAGTCAGTTTCAAATCTGCATACATGTTTGTATACCAAGTTACATGGGTTCTTGTTACTAAATAAAGTTCACGAGTTGTTTCATTTCATACGCATTTCATTATTTGAGTAACATACTTTTTTTCATTGTCATATTGTATTGCATGATTATCTACACATCACATGCTACATATACAGTCCTACAGCTCTAATACGGTGACCACCACAAGAAACATCTCAAAGGTAATTGAAAGATAAAGTATATTATTTACTGATGGGTGGTAACCCGAGGAGTGGAAGAATCACCTAGCCAGGGACAATCCTATCACGGGTGTTAGCCCGAGGGGTTAAGGAAGAACCTAGCCAGGGATGATCCCGATATTGTTTATTGATAAGTGATAGACCGAGGGATGGAAGAATCACCTAGCCAGGGACGATCTTATCACAGGTGGTAGCCCGAGGGGTTAAGGAAAAACCTAGCCATGGACAATTCCGATACAGTTTACCACTGATTAGTTGGTCATTTGTTTTACAGTTGTGCACAGATTATACAGCAAAGGTAAAGTAATATAAAGAAAATAAAGTACATGATTCTAAAGTATAACCAAAGGTGGTCTCTAATCTTGTACCAGTGCATGGTCTCATTTGACTTATTACTTGATATACAGTATATCCCGCCTTACATATTCAGTGCATTATCCTGTATGGACGTCTTTTACGGGGGACCTGCATTTCATGCTATAGGTACAAGTGCTAGTAGATCTTCCCAGTAGGATGACAGGATATCCAACTGCTGTTACCGAGCTCCAGGTTGCTTCGGGGCTTTGTGTATATCTAGAGCTCATATGTTTATATTGTACAATTAGTTGAGGTGGGGTCTGTCCTTACCCTTGTCAGATACTTTCTATTATCTAGAGGCTATGTAGACTATGTAAATTAAAGTGTGGTCATATCTCATACTTTAAATACCGTGGCCCCAACGGCCTAGTCATATGCATTTTCTTTTGGCTTGTAATCACTGTTTATCTTCTTAAAGGCATGTCACATGTAGAAGCCCCTTATAATATATATAGAAAGCGCATAGATACATGTTGATTTTCTCGAGCCTTATCGGCAATGGATGTCAGTCCGTCCTAATAGGACTTTGGGGCGTGACAGAAGTGATATCAGAGCGGATCATCCTAGGGAGTCTACAAAGCTATGTCTATGTAGAATCTTGCTTATCGATGTGTTGTGCACCACATTTATAAGCAGGAAGCTATGTGACATTTAGGAATTGTTACTTTCTTTTCCATTCTTTAGATTGTGCCATAAAGTCAAGTGTAATAGGTGTATTATGTCTAATTCCTAAATTGTTTTGTACAACAAGTATTCCAGAAACATGGGAGAATAAAGGTAAAGGGAAGGGAGTAGAAGTGGTGGTTGGTATACCCAGCCAGGTGAGACAACGGGATGAGCTTCGAGAAGAGTCTTTGTCACAGATATCTCCAACTCCTCTAGTTCTTGATGAACTTGAGAGTAGTGAAATTCCTCCAGAACCACCTATTGATGCTACCATGCAGGATCTGAGAAATGCAGTCCAACTATTGACCCGTATAGTTGCTGGTCAAGGTCCAAGGCAGGAAGGTCCAATTATGGGCACAGGTGGTACAAATAGGGCAGCTGGTACGAGGATACGTGATTTTCTTAATTTGGACACTCCATCCTTCATTGGGTCTGATCCTAATGAAGATCCCCGAGATTTTATTGATCAGATTTAGTGCACTTTAGATGTTATGCACGTGAGTGGTACAGAAGCTGTCGAGTTAGCGACATACAGATTAAAGGGTGTGACTATATTGTGGTATGACACTTGGAAGCAATCTAAGGGTATAGATGCACCTTCAACTACCTGGAGAGAGTTCAGAGAGGCATTTCTTAACCATTATTTGCCATTATAGATCTGAGAGGCCTGTGCAAATCAGTTCTTGAATCTCCACCAAGGGAATATGAGTGTGAGGCAGTGTAGCCTTCAATTTAATTCCCAGGCAAGGTATGCTCCTAATGTAGTTTCTACAATGGCAGATAAAGTTCATCGATATGTAGATAGGTTGGATACATATCTGGTCAGAGACTGCACTATTGCTTCCTTGAAGAAAGATATGGACATAGCGAGAATGCAAGCTTTTGCACAAAAATTGGAGGACCAAAGGCAGATGAGAACCAAAAAAGCCAAATCTACAAGGCAGTTTACACCACCTCAAGGTGAGCTTAGGCCTCTATTTTCTAGTAGACCGCCTAGGCCATCATCCTCCTACTCTACAGCCAGTGCTCCACCACAACTTTAAGGGTCTAGAAATAATCAGTTTGGTCAACGAGATGAGGGACAAGGTATACAGACAACAGAATATTCAGCAGGACAGCAAATGACACCTAGCCAAACTTGTAAATAGTGAGGAAGGAGTTATCCAGGTATATGTCGTGTTGGGACAAATGTTTGTTATTGGTGTGGTGCGCCAGGGCACATGATAAGAGATTGCCCGAAGAGACGTATGGGTGTTATGGCACAACCTACTGGGTCAAACTATTGCATCATCATCATCAGTTCCTCTAGTAGGTAGGGTCAGCAAGCACCTATGGGTCGTGGTAGAGGTGTGAGAGGGGCAGCTAGCTCTAGCGGAGTCTAGAATCGCACTT
>JAOTQR010077790.1:0-11862 GCA_025774065.1 Solanum ossicruentum | reverse complement strand
TAACAGAGCATCTCCAATCAAACAAACTCAAGATTTTCTCATATTCAAACACCCTATATGACACTCGAAACGAAAGTGAGGTTGGGGTATTACCTTCTTCAGGACAGCGGACTGAGACGACGAGCTCGATCAAAGATGAATTCACACCACTGCGAGCATCTGAACTGCCTATACAAATTCAAGACCAAGAATCTTCAACTTCGGGACTCTTGAAAACTACGCAATCACTGGAAATGATCCGTTAGTGCAAAATCAAATGCAATGACGTTTTAGAAGTCAAGAACGACTCAAGAATCACTTAGATTTTTTGAAGATTCTTAGGGATTTTTCGAAGATGACTGCGGCTAGGGTTTTTGAGGTTCCGAACGGCCCCCAAACAATGAGGAGAAGGTCCAATTTATAGTGAACGACTAGGGTTTAAAATGGAAAAAATGGATCGGATTTGGGAAATTTTGATTCGAAATTTGAATTTCTGAATCTTGGAAATCAATATTTCCAACTTTACATCCATTAATTGCGGAATGAAGAATCCAAAGAAGGGATCGTTGAGTGGAACATTGAGTAGAAAAAGGAGAGTCTTCGGGTTGTTGGTCGGGGAACGTCTGGTCGTTGGTTTTTTGGCTTTTGTGCGATGAAGAAAAAGAAGGTAGGGGACGAGAGAGAAAGAGGGAGTTGTGAAGGTCGGGACGAGGAAAAGGAGAAAATGGTGAGGGAGATCGAAGGGGGGAAGGGTTTTCTGGCTTTTTTTTTTGTTTTCTGGGTTTTCTCTGTTTTAGGAGAAAGATGAAGAAGAAGAGGAATTAAGGAAATTAGGGGCGCACGGCCCACGCGCGAAACTTTTTTTTTTAAAACGTTAAAAATGAAAATAAAGTTCGATGACTAATTTGACATCGTGGAGGGTAAAAATTGGGTGTCAACAGGTTATCCAACTACAAAGTCCATGGTAATACACTTCCATTTCCACTCAGGAATGGGCATCCTCTGCATCGAACCTCCAGGCCTTTGGTGCTCATATTTGACTTGTTGGAAATTCAAGCACTTCGCTACAAACTCAACAATGTCTCTCCTCATCCCACACCACCAATAATGTCATTTCAAAGTATGGTACATCTTTGTTGTCCCTGGATGAATGGAATATCTAGTATAGTGAGCCTCCTCAAGTATCAATCTAATCAAATCACCCATCTTGGGCACACAAATACGACACTCGATCCTCAATACACCTTTAGAATCAAGCACCGCTTCTCTAGCTTCACCTCTAGTCACTCTATCTCGAATAGTACATAACTTCTTATACTCAAACTGCCTCTCATGAATCTGATCCATCAAAGATGTCCGGAACTCAATAGAAGCAAGCACTCCACCGTGATTTGAAATCGATAATATCACCAACCCATTAGCCAATCTCTGAACATCTCTAGGAAAAGATCGCTTCTCGACCCGAATATCTGCTAAACTCCCCATGCTGCAAGCCTTCCTACTCAAAGTATCAACACACATTGGCCTTCCTCGGGTGACATAAAATAGTCACATCATAAACCTTCAAAAGCTCAATCCACCTCCTCTGTCTTAAGTTTAGGTCCTTCTGGATGAAGATGTATTGCAAACTGTGATGATCGATGAAAATGTCATAATAAACACCATAAAGATAGTGCCTCCATAGCTTTACTACAAACACAACAGCCATCGGCTCTAGATCATGGGCAAGATAGTTCTTCTTTCAATCTTCAAGTATCTAGAGGCTTAAGTTGTCACCTTCCTTTTCTGCATCAACACACCACCTAACCCCACTCCCAAGGCATCACAATAGACTGCGAAATAAACACCCTCCTGTGGTAATGTTAAAATAAGAGTTTTAGTCAACAATAACTTGAGCTTTTGGAAGCTTTCTTCACCACTCATCCAAACACAAGAATGGAGCAATCTTTTGAGTGAGCCTGGTCAATAGAGTTGCTATAGAGGAAAATCCTTGAACAAATTGTAATAACTAACTAGGCTCGCAAAACTATGAATCTCAGTGGCCGAATTAGGCCTAGTCCAACCCTAAAATGCCTCAAACTTCACTAGATCAACTCGGATACTCTCTCTAGATATAAAATATGACCTAAAAACGCCATCAAACTCAGCCAGAACTAACACTTGGAAAACTTGGCATACAACCTCTCCTCTCTAAACCGCTGAAGTACAATCCTCAAGTGTTGCTCATGATCTGCTTTAGTCTTGGAGTAGACCAATATATCATCAATGAAGACAATAATAAAGGAAATGAAATATGATCAAAACACACCATTCATCAACTCCATAAATGTTGTCGGGGCATTAATCAACCTAAAGGACATCACAAGGAACGCGTAGTACCTATACCTCATCTGGAAAGTTGTCTTAAGAATGTCAAAAACCCTGATCCTCAGCTGATGATATTCATATTTCAAATCAATGTTGGAAAGCATGGTTGCACCATGAAGCTGGTCAAATAGATCATCAATTCGGGGAGGGGGGAGGGGGATATTTGTTCTTAACTGTTACTTTGTTCAACTATGTATAATTAATACACATCCTCATAGAACCGTCTTTCTTCTTTCTGAACAAACCAGGACCAAACCAAGGGGATAACACTAGGGCGGATAAACCTTTTACTCAAGAGATCTTGGAGCTGCTCCTTTAGCTCCTTTAATTCACTCGGAGCCATATAATAGAGAGGAATAGAAATAGGCTTGGTGCGCAGTTCAAGAATAATGGCAAAGTCAATATCCATGTCAGGAGGGACTGCAGGAAGTTCTGAAGGGAACACATCGACAAACTCCCAAATAATAGAAATGGACTCCATCGATGGTGGCTCAACACTGATATCACGTATAAAAGACGAATATGCAAGACAACCCCAATCTACTAGCTTTCATGCCCAAATATATGATATGAATTTGTTGGGATAGGATCTACTCGAACCTTGCCATACAATACCCGATCTACTCAGAATAGCCAAAGTCATAGTCTTAGCATAGTAATCAAGAATAGCTCGATGAGGAGAAAGTCAATCCATCCCCAGTATAACATTAAAATCAACCATATCAAGAATAATCATATCAACCTAAGTCTCATAGCCTATAAGGTCACAAGATAGTATCGGTACACCCAATCCACTACGAAGAGCTCACCTATCGGGATAAAAAAGTGCACAGGTACAAACATAGTATCATAAGGCAAATCAAATCCCAAGGAGAAATATGTAGACACATAAGAATAAGTGGAGCCAAGATTAAATAACCCAGATGAAAGGCGATGGCAAACCAAAAAAATCCATGTGATCACAGCATCGAAGGCCTCAGCCTCAGGTCTACCTGGGAGAACATATAAATGGCCTCCCCATCTTCCACTAGTAAAAGTTTCCCCTTTACTAATAGAATGTGTGGAAGTATCACCTGCTCTTCTATCTCCGGTACGTCTACCTCTATCAGACTAATCTCTACCTCGGCCCCTAGTCTGTAGAGCTGAACCTCTAGTTAATGGTGTCGAATTTCTGACTGGTGTTGCAGAGTTAGAATGGTGGGGCCCAGAATAAGTCTTCATAGGGCATTGTTAAATCATATGATCAGGAAATCCACACCCAAAACAAGATCTAGGGGTGGAAAACTACTGAGATGGAGCAGGAGGGATACTATAGCCACCTCGGCTCATAGGCCTCCATTAGGGCCTGGATGAACTCTGACTTGAGCTATAAAAATCAAAGGGACCTCATCCTGCCTCAGAAGTTGACAAGGCTGCATGAACCCCGTGGTGCTCAAATTAACCACCTCCTATACCTCTGCCTCCTGATGAGGCATTTGAGAACTGTCCCGATGTACGGACCCTTTTTGGGGTTCCCAAACTCTTCTCTTTGCATGAGCTCCACCTCCTTAGCGGTACTAACAACTGACTAAAAAGATGCTATATCTCTGGACACCCAAAATATCGACTGTCTGATAAAATAAGTAAACTCTCTCATAAATCAGTGAATTATCTCTGCCTTAGTGGGGAGTATAGCGGTAGCATGCCAAGCTAGCTAATAGAAATGAATCTCATACTCAAAAATTGTCGTAGTGCTTTGTTCAAATTCTCAAATCTCAGATGACTCTCTCCACGTACTCTCCAAGGAACAAATCAATAATAGAAAGCACTAGAAAATGTCTCTCAAGTCATCTGAGGAGACCCAACTGAAAGGGATCCTGAACAAGTCCTCCACCACTCCTTGGATAGCCCACGGAGCTGGAGGGTAACATATTGCACTCCATAAGTCTCTGCTAACCCCATGACATCAAGTAGCTCCCTGCAAGCAGTCAAAAACTCATATGCATCCTTCGTCTTCCTATCCTGAAATTGAGGTGGATCCATCTTTCTAAACCTCTCGTATCTACGTTGCTCATCATTAGTAAAGGAAGTTATTAGAGGGATCTCAACAATAGGTGTTGTGGGTGGATGTCCCACCTGTACCTATGTCTCGGGGTCCGCTGCTCATCAGGCGACTGAACCCTAACTCGTGTGTGGGACCTGGCCCAAAGTCTCTAACATACCCAGAACTCTCAAGAGTATATCCTGTAGTAGTGGTGCTGCAGCAAACTCAGCAGGAACTTGCTTCACTCTTGGCTCTATCATGGGCTCAGGAGAGATGTCTCTCTCCTAATCTCTAGCTGGTGTTGCTCCTTGGACTCAGCCTCTACCTCGACCTCTGGCTCGGCCCCTATCCCTAGCTGAGGTCTTAATAGAAATCTCGAGGGTTGCTTCCCCTCGTTCAGTAGTTGATGTAGTTCTAGTCCCGGCATCTGCCAAAAGGACACACGATCACTCAATATTTAAACAAAACCTATGCGCAAATTGATGAGAAAGAAACAAAAGAGAATTTTCTAACTGTCTTCATATCATCTCAAGGATAAGTAACAGATTTCTCCACACCGATCCTCAAGACTCTATTAGACTGGACTTGTATACATGTGAGACCTATAAACCTAGGGCTCTATTACCAAATTGTCACATCTGAAAATTAGGTATGATGACACTTATCTAACCTACCAAGGCAAGTCAACAAAAACTTAAATAACTCAACATAATAACAAAGACAGAAGATAAACAGTCTAATAAGATAGATAAGCAAAAGAAATCAAAAGCTACAACATCCTAGAACTGGTGTCACGTGTACAAGCCACTAAATATAAAATACTCAATAAAATACAAGTCTCAAGTTCTTGTTATCAAATAGAATGAAACAAAAAATGGAATCCTCGAAGGACTGCTGAAGATATAAGCAACTACCTCATGAATGATCCGGAAGCTTGATCTTGAAAGGAAGAATATTTAGCAAGAAGGATCGAGCTCACAACCTACAAAAATACAGTAAGGGTTGAGCACCTAATAACAAGGCACTCAACAAATGGAACTAACCTAAGGTAAAGCAATAAAGACCACTAGTACTCCTTAATGCCCAACCACATACCGCCGAGCTACAAACCAACAATCAGGAAAGTCCCACCATAATATAATATATACAAACCATAGAATATAAATGAAAATTCATCTCATAATATCATATATCAGAATATCCATCTGGTACACAAGCCAAATAGACAACACAAATAATATATACAAATCACAGAATATAAATAAAATTCATCTTATAGCATCATATCTCAGAATATCCAACTGATACACAATTCAAATGGTGCAATAGATGTCCAATCTCATAATAATACATATAATAATGTCAAAGAAAAAAGGACATGAAATGGAGTGAATGGCATGAGAAGTACATAATGTGATGCCATGTCAAATAATTGTGATACATGTCTGTCCTATGATAGTCATCCGCTATTAAACTCAAACCAAAACCTATGGGAGGCCACACAAGGACCATATATCCATGAATATTATCGTCAATGACCTCGGTCAATGCTCACCTGACCGAAAATGACCTCGACCAAAAATAATCAACCGACATATTACCTCGGCTTGCTGGTAGAAGCCTCGGCTAAAGGTTGACCGTAGAGACCTTAGCCACCAATTCGTATGTTACCTTACTCATCTCTTAGCCGTATCCATCATAAGTACCAATGCACAAATAATAGTAAATGTAATGTGCATGATCTCAGTTTCATCACAATGTCAATATCATAATAATTTCAATATCGTCACAGTCTCAATATCATCAAGGTCCAATATCAATCAATTCACAATATAAGTGCCACCTTGATATCAATATTAAATAATTCATAAGATCACATGTATTACGAATTCACCATTAACTCACAAGTCAAGATATCACCATATGAACAATTACTCAATCAAAAATCTCATGATCAAAGCCTGTGGGGATACAATTCTATCCCAAAGTTCTCAATTTTATACACATAGGAGCATACAAGGTAGAAGTCCACTTGCCTTAGAAAAAGTCTCGAATCAAATCAAATACAAAGCTTTTCTCTTTCTACGATACTCCGAATCACTAAAATATATTCAAATATAGCATCACTTTAGTATTAGGAATCGTCAATTTAGTATTAGGAATCATCAATTTAAAATGAGGTGAAAATCATCAATTTAATATTAGGAATCAAAGTCTGATAAATCCCCATAATTAAAAACCCCAAAATTATGAGTTAACATGCAATTTAATCAATGAAAGTTGAAGAAATAGATTAGAAAATCGTTGCCCAAGAGATATGCCTTGAAAAACCTTGAAGATCCTCTCTAAAACAAAGCTTGGAAGTTTGAAAAATGATCAAAATGCATCACTTAAAGTGACACACCATTTAAGGGAATATTAATGCTTTGTGAACGCGAAGAATTATCTGTGAACACGGAGAATTATCCACGAACGCAGAGGCCAACAATTATCTAATGCTCTTTGAATACAGATCAGAAAAAGGCCCTACTCCGCTAACACGGACCTATCTCTGCGAACGCAGAGGTCAAGACTTAGAACACTCTGTGAATGCGGTGTACTAGATAGGCTGCACCAAAAACCAACAACACAACATAGGAAAAATCATGGAAAAGACCCTCAGAATTCATTTGAAACCCTTTGAACATAAACTAAATATGGAATCTTACCAAAAATGATGTTCCGGACTCAATAAAGCCGTTATAATTTGAATTTGAGACCTTCTTGACTTGGAACCTGAGAAAGACATTAAAACTTGTTTAGGACAAATACTCAAAATAGCGTCGGGAACACTAAAAGTTACAACAAGACTATTTTTAGTATTAGTTTCACCATCTAGAACCATTAAAATTGTCGAAATTTCGATTCAAGCTTTCAAACTCCAAATATTGATCAAAGTCAAACAATGATCCAAAATGAACTGAAATTGCAACTTTGTGTCCAAGATATTTGTTTTAACCCAAAAATTCAGTTATTAAGTTCTTCCTAGACCCGATTTCACATTCTGAAGCTGATGGCATCGACAAAATTGGATTTCGACACTCGACACTCAAGATGATTACAAAACTCAAAATTTCCAACTTTAAGCCTTTTAAAACTCTTTCTTTAGCAAAATTTGACTTTTAGACTCAACGAAAAATGACGCAAGACAACTTTTGGGAATTTTTTAGAACAATAACAATTTTGTTGAAAATACCAAAAAAGACCTTTGAGGTCATTACAATGAATTGTCTTGATTACATATTCTTAAAACTATGCTCTTAACTCAATTATCTTGACAAATAATTTTACAAATGTCAAATTCCAGGTTGACAATAAATTCACCTGTAATTATCTTATTGATGCATCTGGTGCACATATCACATGATCGTAATTGGACCCATATTCACCAAATATACTTTCAGAATTCTGGAGATTCCGTCCCAACATTAATTGATCTAATCAACTTATCATGAGAATAAGCAATCTTGAAGAAACTTTTATTTCTTCGATATATGTCTAATAAGTAAACTCCAAGTTTAACATGACATGTGCCTTTTGCTTTAGTAAATTTCTTATTTACTATTACATGAGCAGATTTCATATTTATTACACAAGGAGCAATTTTCCTATTTATTTCTTCTCAATTACTTTGTCTCTTTTTTGGAGATGAGTCATGATCCTATCACAACAAAGTGTACATTTATATTGAGAAGTTTTATTAAATAGTATCACATTCACTTCAGAGAATAGATTATATCTATAACATTTATCAAAATGTTCTCATTCTTTAAGAATAGAACACAATCAATTTATATATCAATTTATGATAGCTTAGTACCCCATTCCATATTCACGTGCATTATTCAATCAATTGTCTTCTTTCAGAGATTATACACTGCTATCATATTCACTTTAGAGAATGAAACACTTTAAATGGGGCTGAGTTAAACTCAATATCTTATTATCATGGTGCATCGGGATTTTTACTCGATGTCTTACCCTTTTTGGTGCGATAGAACTTGGATCTATCATCTTACTATCAATCAACAATATAATAATCAAGCTTCCTAAAAATGATCTGAGATTTTTCACAATTTTATTAGAAACTTTGAATACAATAATATAATATTTGTATTAACAACTTCACAACAATAAAATGCTACATGACTATAAATATGTATTTATGAGTTTCAATCAATAACCACACTATCATTTACTTATCGTCATAACAATAGTGGTTAGTATTAATTTTGACACGAGTATTCACTATAATAAATATGCATACTAGATTATATGTAGTTTCAACAAGCAAATAAATTTAGAGTATCATATAATAAATCAAAATCAAATTAAGTTTCATTCAATAATGAACTATAATAATATGAATAAATAAATTAATACTAGTTAAAAATTAATACTCATACAGATAATTATGCGTATATGGATTATTCAATTCTAATCTATAGACAATAATCATTAAATATTTGGAATGAAAAATCTGAATCTTTAGATACCTATAAAAATCTTCGCCAAACTCGTCCAGGGGACTACTTGGCCCTTGTGAAAGATTAGTTGGATCGAGCGTCCACCTTGGGCAAACGAGGCACTTCTGTCAAGGTGAATGGTATGTTCCTATAAACATATTATTTGTGCCAATAATTTTGCAAATATCAAGTTGCAAGATGACAATAGCCAAACATGAGACTATCTAGATGGAGAATTTATTAAGACCATGCAATATCTTAATGACACTAATTGAGTGAATAGGTCCACAAATATCTCCATATATACATTTCAAGAATGTAGGGGACTCAATATCAACTTTCGTTAATAATGGTCTCACAGTACTAGAAAAATTCACCATTTAAAAGAATTTTTAGGTTTTCTAATGGATGTCCACTTGAATTTTTTATAATTCATCTCATCATTATAGAACCATGATGTCCCGGACAAGCATGTCAAAGTACAAAAGAATTGAAATTAGTAACCTTTTGATTTTACTATAGAATGTCCTTCAACTACACCCATTTTTATTCAGTATAAACACATGTCTGCCTATAGACATTTTTTGTGATGCCAAAATATTCAAGATTTTGAATATAGCAGAATTGTACTCATGAATAGACTTATAATCTTTTAGCCCTAAATGAATCCAATCATATCTTGCTTTTGGATATATGACCATCTTCACGTGGTCATATCTCCTTTAGGCTTTCCAAAAAACAAGTGAATTGTTAACTGTGAGATATTTATATTTTCAAAATTTTATCAAAATGATGACACAAGAATATCATATCTTTAACACAGTTTTATTTTGATTATTTTCATTCTTAATGGTGTCTCCAAGACCCACAACATATCCAACACCCATGAAGGGTAGCTCTTGCCCAAACTATGAAGGACAACAAACTCAAGTTTCACAAAATTAATCATATTAAAAAAGAATGAAAATCATATAATACCTTAATCTTCAAACTTAACTTCCACTCTTTAAGACGGTAAAACCTTGTTTTGATAACGTGTTATCAAAGTATAAAGAAAATAAGAAGAAGAAATTAGGGAGAAAAAAGAAAATGTCTTATTTCTCTTGAAAAATATTTAGATGTATATTACAATGAAAGAAGTCATTTTATTTATAGGAAAAAAATTAACTTAGTCTCCAAATAGGATTCTTGACTTTTAAAGAAATCTACATAATAAACATTCACTATAACTCAAATATATTTATAACAAATATCCATTATTAATATAAACAAATAATGAATAAAAAGAGTAATAGTTGATTTTTTTGTACAAAATACGAAGAGAAGTAACGTAAGAAGTTCGACGAGGGAGAGACACAATTAATGCAGCCCAGTCTGCAGCTAAAGTCAAAAAATTGTACACGTTTCATTTAAACAAAAAGGTGAAGACTGAAGGAAGCAAAATTTCTAATAATACCCTTCCTCCATGTGAAGATTATTAATTAGTTTGACAACACAGAAGACCCACACTTATATACAGTAAGTGTATAGTAGAAGATATATAGGAAATAACGTTAATTATTGTATATCTTGATAATTGTTTATTAAATTTTTTAAATCTGAATTGAATAAATTAGATAAGCAAATTAGTCATAACAACTATTTAGTAAAGTTTTATCCAAATTGGACTAATTAGATAAGCAGTTAGTCTTGTTGGGCCCCTACAGTGCACATGCTTTTCCTGCAAGTGTTTTATATGACTGGGATTCTTCCCCTAGAAATCATAAAAGCAATAGCATCTTCCTGAAGTCTCTACTAGCATGTGGTATGTTTGACTTTTCGTATAATTCCTTCGCTAGAATTTTATGTAATAACAAAGTACGTATAGGTATGATTTTCTTTTTAAAAATAAAAAATTTTAAAACTTGTTATTATAAAAATGTTATTTTATTATTTGTGACTATAATAATTATTGTCATTGCCTGTTCTCTTCTTAATTGCTTAAAATGATTTTCTTTATTGTGAAATTTATTTTACATGCTTTTTTAAAAAATATTTTATTTAAGTGGATAATTTTTCTATTCTCACAAGTCAAAGATTAAATTTACGTTCACAATTCTCATTAAATTTCACTAATAAAATTACATCAGGTATATTTTATTATTGTCATATAAAATTATGAAAAGTTGTAATCTTATTTTACGGCTAGTAGCGAAGACCTTTGCTAACATGGATCTACTATAAATTATTTTTTAGTCTCGATTTATTGAATATTTATAGATTTTATTATATATATTAGAAAATATTATAAAATTATAATTGAAGCAGCTAAAGAAATATTATGAAGTCGTTAAAGCAAACACGTCAATACACAGCTGCTTTGAAAAGATTAAATTAAAAGATCAAAAAATTATTTTTTATTGAGTCACCAAAAGCCGCAATATAAATTATTTTTAGTCTCAATTTATGTGACATCGATAAAATTTTTCCTATAAATTATAGAAGATATTGTAAAATTATGATTGAAACAGCTAAAGAAATATTATGAAGTTGTTGAAGCAGACATGTCAAGATACAACTACCCTGAAAATATTAAATTAAAAAGCTCACAAATTATTTTTTGTTGGCTCACAAGAAGCTGCTCAAGCAAGCAATCAATATAAGTTATTTTTTAGTCTCGATTTATGTGACATCAATAGATTTTTTATTTAGATTTTTAAAATTATTATAAAATTAAAATTGAAGCAGCTAAAGAAATATTATGAAGTAATTGAACCATACACGTCAATATTTAGCTATCTTAAAAAGATTAAATTAAAAAACTTATGAAATATTTTTTATTGATTCCATATAATAAATGTTGACACCCAATTTGTCCGGCCTTTTCATAAATTGGCGTCAAATTAGTCATCGAGCTTTATTTTTATTTCAACAATTTTTAACTATTATTTGCAAAAAAAAAAAAATTATTACTAAATGCGCCCCCAAATGCCAAAAACCGACCCTTCT